>JAULBZ010001594.1:0-21508 GCA_032360805.1 Neoturris breviconis | reverse complement strand
TTTGGGAATTAAATTTTCAAAATTAGCGCAATATACCACCCAATTAAGCTAACAAGATTACCTTTTGTGTTATATATTATTATTTTCTTAATAAATGTGATATAGCTCTTCTTTTCTACTACCCAAATAAGTACCCCAATTTGGCACCCAATTCGGGTACCCTGCGTTTTAACAAGAGCCTTGTATTACAGCTCAATCGAATAATTTTTCGAGCTAAAAGTTTTTGTACACATCAAGACCTGTCACATCTGTGCTATATATATAAAAATAAAATTTGTTTGCTACAGAATCAAAATATGCAAAATGTTATATACCATAAAATCTGGTACAGGGCTTTTCTGATTTCAAAAGGACTTATGGAATAAGATTATCTGTATGTGGACTTGGCAAAATTTATTCGGTTGACAAATGTAAGAGCGTAAACTATATACCAAAACGTTTTTCAAGCAACTAAAAAGAAAAACAATTGTTTTTTCTTCCCTCTCGGTTAAATATTGGTTACTAAGGGAAAATTTCCCCTTGTTACCAATTTTATTTTTATTTCCAAATTACCCCAAATAAATTTTAGACAAAGTCAGCAGATTACAATCAGACAAATATAAAAAATGTTATTGCATAAAATGTCACAGAGGGGGACGGATCTGTAATTTTAGCTAAAAGATTGAAGCATGCAAGGTTTGGGGATATATTCTTTGTAAACAAAAAAGTTCCTGGAACACCTATATTGAGTCGATTGCCAAATCTGCAGATATGAAAGTTAATTCTCTCTATCGAGCTATATACAAGACTACCATCCGTCCTTGTATTGAAAACTGCTGTCATGTTTGGGCTGGTGCCTCTGCTATTTGTCTTAATCTACTTGATGCGTAATGTTCATAAATATCTTTCACCTTTTAAACTGTATCTTTCTTTTGTAGTTCTCTGCCATGTAGTGAATGGCCTTGATGCCTTGCATAGAGTGACTTATTAAAAAAAAAAATATAACCTTTAATATTTTTAGAGACTAGATCATTGAAAACAAAAGTTTTTCTTATTTGAACCCTAACCAAAAAAAAGAATTTCCTCACCGACCGACCCAAATAATTATTCGTCAATCAGGTTAGGCAAACAGAGCATTATTTAAGGACTGCCTTGGTTCTTTCAAAAACGAAAAATTTTGTCATTGCATCAACAATCTGACTAAGTTTCATCAATATTCACCATCAAACCATATTGTACCAAGTTTCTTTAAATAGCATGTTTACTGAAAAACTCTTTGATTACTTTGTCACCTGCATATTTAAACACTTATCCATTGTACAACTTTGTTTTGTTAGTTTATATTGTTTTTTGATTAACTAATATATATTTGCTGATCATAGGGTTTGCTAAAAATTTTGAATGTATAGTCCAATTTAAAATTAAAATATCTTTAAAAAAACTTAATCAAGAGAGTTTTCATAACTAAATTAAGTGTGGCCTTAATAAACATAAGAAACAGATGCTTTGCCAACATGAAACAAGTTAAAGTCAACTAGAGGCCCCTAGGCTTTAACAATGTCCGCTTAATCCTCTTGATCATTTTTTTGATGGATGTGATATGTACACAATTTATACAAGAATACATTTTATAAGAAACCTAAGAATAAAAGACCTTTTAGTACCACAAATAATTTGCAGCATTAACTTTAATTCTGTCATGTGCAGGCTTGGCCATTCACATCAGAGGATTAGATGTTTTATTTTTTATATTCTTATCCGAAAATATTAAAGGTCAAAATATGTTGTAGTCAAAAAACTTTAAACAATTTCAGTCATAGAAGAAATAGAATAGAACAGAATCAATAATACCTATTAATAATCAATTGTATCTTCATCCAAAAATCACGTCATTATGTTTTCACAAATTATGTAATCATGCACTGGAATATTATGTGCACCGAAGCATCATAACAATATTAATTAAAATGCTTCTCAGAGGGAGCAACAGAGGGGGAGAGGGCAAACCGAAACGTAGTCTTTTACGATTTCAAAAATTATCCGATTTGTTCGTTTTCGCCCAATCCTACCGTTTATTTATGTCGCATGGCCTCCTTAGCATAGGAGAGTAAAAAGGATTGGATTTTCTTATGGAAGTTCATCTGGAGTTATAGTTTACTAAAAACAGACTTGGTTTATAGCTCGTACATGGAATCCATCATAAAGAACTGCGTTTCCCTTTTTCCTATTTTATATTTAAATATTGTACATCACTTTACTCTCTCTCTCCTGGTATTTCTCTCTCTATTGGTCTCTCATCATCTTCTTGCGTAGTAGATATATTTGACTTCTTAGTTCTGTGGTAACACAGAAGTTGCCAGATGTACTAAAAATATTAACTTTTCTGGAAGTGGTTTTTGCACCATCAACATTTCTAATTTCTCTTGACTCACACCTACTTGGTTCACTTTTTGCCACTCCTATGCAGTAGAGCCTTTACAGCGGCAAATGGTAGAAACGGGTGAAAATGGGCAAATCTGATTTTTTTCTGCCTCTGAGACTCTGTTGTTATTGGATTAATCGTGATCAAACAAAAACCTTTTTTTTTAGAAATACAACATGTGTAGACAAATTTAAGATATAGAGTAGATGATAAATACACCAATAGTGAAAGTACCTAATATTTCTAGCACCCGATAGTAAACACAATATTCTTTAATGACAACCATCAATTTGCTTATTTCTTTTATAATTTCATCATCCATATTGATTCATTTTCTTCAAGTATATATCAAAATTTAATTATTTTACTAATACATCTGTCACATGAGTTGTAGCATGCATATCATTTAGACTAAAAATCAAACTTTGTTTAGCTTCGTCCCATTGAGAAGCATATATATGTAAACATTATTATCTTTCAATGGAATATAAGAACGAGCAATCCAGCGAAGCCAACTTGCTCAAGTTTAAGTCTGGAAACTGAATAAACTGACCTATTTTAAGTTAGAAAGTGATTATTGGCTCTTATTTTGAACATTGTGTTTTACATTTCTTTCAGTTATCTATATTAGTTCATCCTGACAAAAATCCAGATGATAGAGAACGAGCACAGAGAGCTTTTGAAGGTATTACAATCGTTTCAAGTTCTTTCTATTTTGTTTGTGTTAATATTTTAATATATAATGGTTTTGCGTTTCAAAGTATTTGATGTGTACATCCTGTTCGAATATCTCCGGTTTGATAAAAGCCCAATGATTATGTGCTTATTGAATTACAGTAATTGTTCAGCATCAATTGTGCTAAAAGTTTAACTTCTTATAATTCAAGTCAAATGTAAGTGTATGTCTTAGTGTATTATAAATGGAAGAAACAAAATTTGTCGAAACACCAATGAACTTGTTTAATTTTAGGTTTTTACAAGCAATATAAACAATCAGTGTAAATAAGTAAGTAAAAGTTGGATATTGATACCAGCCATGTGTAGGTATAGTATATTTCTGTCTGTTAGGTAGTTTAAAACAATGATGGGATGGAAAGCATGGAAACCTTTAGGGTCCTTCTAAAGCATAGAGTTGCTCCTAATAGAACTGTTTATACTTATGGTGGAATCATGGTACACCTATCCACTTTTGCTTGAATGTCATAATATTGTCACATATTCAACTTTGATACTTTTCTGATATAATGGTTTTAATATCTCGTTTCAGCTGTTAGTTCTGCAAACAAGCTGCTACAAGACCCTGATGAAGTGAAAAAAATCAAACTCATACTTGAAGAAGCAGATGCTATGATTGAAATAAAAGTAAGTCAATCGCTGGTTGAAATATATAACAATCACTGTGGAGTATTTATGAGCTTCAGACAGTGAAGTATTTGCTGATATTGCTCGAACAAAATAACATCAATCGAAAATAAGTTTTTGGTAATTGATATGATTGAGCTTAATTCGGTTGCTAATGTTCTTGTTAGTATTCTTATTCGTTAGTATTCGATTATGCAGGTGTCAAAGTGAAAGTAAATAATTATTGTAGCTTCAGGCTATAAACTCATACTCTTTTTATTTCTTTAGTTAAAAGAAAAACGTAAGGAGGTAAAAAAGATCATGGCGGATGCTACTATTCCAGAAGATGAAAGTCCAGAGGCAGTAAGTCTTTTGAATGATAATGACTTTCCATAATATTTACCTTGTATTTTTCTTTAAAGGGAAACAAACGTTTAAATAAATTTTGATTTACATTCACTAAAATGATTTTTTACAGATTTTTTTTGATTTTTTATGAGACTTTAACCATATTCACCAAATTAATTTTTTTTTCGGATTTATTTTTACTTAGATTGAAACCATCATCCATGTATCTATGAAAATTTGATTTAATCCAATCACATTGTTCTTTTGCGAAATATTGCGGTAAAACTAATGGAAACAATTTACATTATTCTAAATAGGCAATTATTAAACATGCATGGTGGAGCTACTTTGGTGCCCATGGCTGTGCCATCTTGCTGGTGGTAAAATATATCGTCAAATTTGAAGTTGTTGTTTTTAGGAACAAAAAGTAAAGTTTTAATTAAAAACTCTTTATTGAAACGGTCGGGAATAAGATCTCTATGTTTTCTAATCCAGTATGTAATAGCTTTGGTACTTAAATAATGACTGGAAGTTGAGGTTTTGTAGTATCATTCTGAGAAAAATGCCAGTCGTCCTTGATGTACGTTGATATTTTGGTTACGTTTGAAGTAAACTTTTCTAATAAGGAACTGAGACGTTGAGTTGATGCAACAACCAGTGCCTATTGGACGTCCTTTCAGGTAATCTGGATAAAGATCAATGAAATCAGTATTTTTTGATAAATTTAACTTTTTCTTTGTATACAGATAATGTACATTTAATTATGTAATATTTATTATGTATATTTAACCAGCGAACGTGAATGTGTGCATTTTAAAGTTGATATAATAACACATGATTTTTATTACGATTTTATATTATGTATATTACTCTTGATTCGTGATACACACTATAATAATTGCGCTTTAGATGTGATCGCACACCAAAGTCTTTAAATTTCTGATTAATTTTTTTGATCTTGTTGTTTTCAGTACTCTCGATTCAAAAGGGCCACCACAGCTAAACTGTTTGCTGATAATGAAATCAAGAAGCAAGAGGTTGCAGAGAGGCAACAACAAGAAAGGTAAATATGGTCTACTTTACATTGCTTCAGAGGGAACATCTGTCTGATGCTTCAAACAGTATTTATCCTATGTTTCAATGTGAAAAGCATTTGTGACGAGAGGATTGAATCATTTTGCTATTTGTTTCTTTGTAACTGAGAAGCGAACCTCTTCTTTATTGTGACACTTATGATTGATTATCGATGGACATCGACAAAAATACGTATTTCCAAAATTGTGAGTCTTTAATTGGTTTTATATCGTATGAATTGGTTATTTATTGGTGATTTCCTTCATGGGGTTCCATCGATTCTTACTTTTTACCCTCATTCATGTTTCATTCGGTGTTTGTTAGCCTAGCTAACGCGCAGACTTATTATTTCTGTGTAGTTCTACATTATGCATCCTGTGGGTACAATTGTATTGCATTTTGAAATTGTTTTGTATTTCATAATAACAGTACATAATCACTGCTACAAAGCCTCTCCTCTACAGTGATTATTTGCTTGATCAATCACTATTATTCTTTTTTATCTTGTTAAAAGGAAACGTGAGCGGGAAGGCGAGATTGAAGTGGAAGATAATGCAAAGAAACAGAAAGAGTTTGAGAAAAAGTGGGATGTAAGTTTGTTTTAATTTCAAATTTTGGTGCTGAGTAAAAGAACTGTATATTTTGTATCATTAGATGCATTGACTAAATTTTTAGATTATCTAAAACTAAAATTTGAATTCATTTAGGAAAATCGAACTGACCGTGTTAATGACTGGAGAAGCTTCCAGAAAAATTCTTCTGGGAAAGAGAAAAAACGAAAAACACACAAGTCATTCCGACCACCATCCATGAAGCCTGAAAAGAGATGAAACAATGATTACCATTGATGGTGTCTGACGTATAGTTTAATATACAATGTTTCTCAATACGAGTGAGATAGAAGATAGTATTCGATTTCTTATACTACTCCGTTACCTTGTGAAGTGGATTAAAATCTGTTAAAAACACTATTCAAATAAGTGGTCGAAATAAGAGCGAAATAATCACTATGGAGAAGTGAATTTTGAGCATAGCTTCAGGCTATAAAGCTATGTTTAAAACTCTTTCATTCATTATTAACTCTTAATGCAACCACTGCGAATACTTATAATTATTATTTTTAAATTTTATATATTTGAACAATTCTTCATTGTTGGTGTGTCGTTAAGTTCAAAATAAGACTAAATAATTACTGTGGAGGAGGGGGTTTTAAGCTTATGTTATTTGTGTTTTGTTTACTTTTGATTATTTTATATGTGATTAGTTTACAAGGGGTTCATTTCTTTACATAGTTTGCTTTGACTATGATTTTAAAATGAAGTTACCTATATAAAAATGTTTTTTTACACTATGAGTGCTCTGCAATTTTTATCAATGTAATTGAAAACTTATAAGCAACATTTGAGGTACTGCATCTACTAGCGACATCATTTGTGATTTTTGGTGTTTTTACCACAAATTCTGTATGAATGCAATGTTGTTTATCTTACCAAATTTCAAAACAAGTCTCTGGATATCAACGTGGTGTATATTTTGTGATGAAATGAATTTATAATAAATTATCCTGCAAGATTATTAAGTTCTGATAATGCCTTGTTTATTCATGTTCCAATTAATGTGTTACATTTATACACCATAACCTGTAAAGTCTTTATTCAACCACTCCTCGCTCTAACATATGGAAGCTGGAAAATTAATTTGCACTACCAGATACATCCTTCTTTGTTTAGCCATCTATCTATATCACGGCATAATGTGTTGAATGAAACTTGGTTCACACTCTAAACCCTTTCAGCTCTATGCTTTTACGAGGTCTAATAACCTTGGGTGGAGGAGAGTACAATGTACCACACCCTGATAACTTTCGAATTACTGCTCCGTTTTACTTGAAACTTGGTAACAATAAAGCCCAGGCTGTGTTATGTTCGAACATTGGCATATCCAACCCTATTCCTTGAGACGAGAGTGATCACTCTAGCACCCGCCTACACATGCAAATTTTCTTACGGGTACTTTTCATAGCTCTTGTATAAAGTGAATTTATGAAGTTTGGTTAAAGTTATTATTACTTTATATCCATCAAATAGAAAATGATAAGCTCTCCATAAAAAATACTAAGCTCACATTACCAGTTGAACTGATTTGTTGAGATGTTTCAACTTGTGTTTGTGGTTGTACCCATCAATTCTAAATTACCAGAGCAATGACTGTACACCGTCACATATGTAGCTTATACTCACGGTTGTGCTTTATAGTACTTGTGTCAGTTTATCTGATAAATGGATTGCATACGTCATCATTTCATGATGCAGAGTATGAGTATCCTACCATAGTACCTGTACAAATCTGACATGGAAGGCAAAAAATTTAGTTAGAACAATTATTTATTTTGGTATATTTGCTAATTATGAATGACATTTCCATTGCTACACAGTAAAAAACTTAATGCCTAGTAGACCAAAATAAAATCTTTTTTTAAAAATTGGTCCTGTAACTGTTTGGAATTATTTTATGGAAACAAATTTGGCCAGTGCAATAAAATGAAAAGTAACCAAATTGAAGCCTAGTAGCATTAGCAAGTCAAAAGTTATACAGGAACATTGAAGGTTGTGATATAAAGTACCTCTCCCCCTCTGGAAAGCTATGGTTTATTTGAAGTGCATATTGTATTAACAATGGCAAAGAATCTAATTTAGTTGCATCTTGGTTATGATGTTTATTATTTATCAAGCGTTGTTTTTTCTTTGTTTATATTTCCCTCCAAACTGTAACTGCCAGACATCACTTGTGGAGGGGGTGGCAATGTCCAGAAGTTATATTCAGGTTTGCCCACTCTGAGCATCAAACTTATGTTACAAGAAATAATATTAAAAACCAAAACATTCGAATGGCTAGTGCACATTTTAAAGTTAGTGGTATGGAATGTATAATATTTTTAAATTCTCGAAGGCCTAAATTATTTTATATTGTCATACAGATTTTGTTAGCTTTGGTTTTTTAAATCAGCAACTACAAATGCATTGAATCATAGTAAAAAAAAGGCTCGAGATATTAAAAGCATATTTCAATATCGTAAGTAATTTTCAAGCTTTTTGTGGAGAAAAAAAGATTTTCAAAAACATGCGTTAACTTCTGTATTGCTTGTTTTGAAGTCACCTTGACTGATCTTAAGGTAACCAATTAACTGCCAGTTTAATATTTTATTATCACTGCACATGTTTTCTTCCCATTGATTAACTGCAATCTATTCTAGTGTTTGAAATAAGATCAAATAATCACTGTGGAGGAGTGAATTTTCAGCATTGCTGCAGGCTTTTGCTCCACAGTGATTTTTGCTCTTATTTCAAACACTGCTATACCCATTTCCCTCCAAGAAGAAGTGAAATGTTGACTATATAAGGATTGTTATGAGTTACTAAGTACCAAACAAGTTATGATTTCTACTTTTTGTAATAACTTCTTTACATGTTTTATTTTATAGAAGTATAAACAATTAAATACTTGATTGATATGAATGTGGTTGATAGTAAGTTTTCTTAGTAACAGTGTTTTAACATATTGCAACTAAAATAGATTATAATTTGCAGCACTAAACACTGTTGTGGATTTCACGGAAATAAACAATATAAAGCATAATATTATATATATAGTCTGGATTTGTATTGGAGCTTACAGTACTACATACAAAACATTTTATGTTACGATGTTCAAAATAAAGCCAAATACTCACTGTGGAGGAGGATTTTTTTAGAGATGTTTTTCCAGCCTAAACCTATGCTCGCGAATTCCTCCTCCACAGTGATTATTTGCTCTTATTTCGAACACTGTATTAAAAAATTAATCTTTAGTTTGTTAAGCGCTGGCTAACATTGTCGTGTTCGTTTAGCCAACCCAATGCCACATTCAATCCAACACGTGGGTGTTGCATTTATACTGAAACATTTTGTTATGTTTGTATGCAACCATATTGTATCAGTATACAACAATGTAGGCAGGCCAAATGAATTCAAATCAAATTTTGTGTTTGCTTTGGCAGCGCTTTACTGTACAAACAATTGCTTGTGAACTGGTTAATATGTGTCTGCAGAACTTAAACTTTCATCATCTGTTGGCTTAACATAAATAAACATGTCACGCAGTTCATTTAGCAAATCATCGGATAGTATGTTATGATTATGTAAGTTTAATTCTTTCCACTTGATCTTGCCTTGATTTTTGATTTTGTATTTAAGATACTTTCTTTTACAAATGCTTTCAAAGATATTGCTGTTAACGTTTATTATTTTTTCAATTTCAATAAGCAGATTAAGTACACGAAAATCAGCTTGCAAGAAAATGCAATTCCTGTATTCCAAGCGTTTAATGTTGATGCCAAATTTTGACCAAGGCTTTGGTAATGGTTTCAAACATTCAAATAAATTGACGAAATAAAGTTCATTTAATTCCGTTGAGCAGAAACAAAGATATTGGACATTCATTATCAATGCTAACAGCTGTTTTTGTTCTTTGATGCTAAGAGACTCACTCGAGATGCAAATATCATTCAGTTTGTTGTTACAGGTATTGACCTTTTCGGTAAATAGCTTCCATATTGATACCTTAATCTTTGCAGTGGTAATCTTTATCTTTTCAATGTGTGGAAACATTGATACCAAATTCTTTAATCCTTTGTCATTCAATACATTTCCACTAATATCAAAGTGATGTAGTTTTGCTGTTACTAGGTTTTCCAAGTAGTGGTCTGCTATTGCAAGCCAACCTTCTGCTGAGATATTTGGATTATTACATAGCTTCACTGTGTCAATAAATGGAATGATTTTGATTAATTTTGTGACTTCTCTATCTGTGAGATTGCATGTGGACAGATCAAGGTGTTGCAGGATATTATCATCTTGTTTAAAATTGTACACCATGTTGCTTATTTCATCTGTCAAGAGATTCTGTTGTTGATTTATTTCTAATTCTTTTATAATCACCACAGAACTATTAGTCGGCTGGTTACAATGTAGAACTAATTTTTGAATGTTGTTTATATATTCAGATGCAGTTGTCATATCTAAGCTGGGATTACCTATAATAAAGAGAATGTTTGTTTTATGAGCCAGGTTTCATTTCCCAGATAAATGAGTTTTAAAAATATATATTATCTTATGTATAGTATCAATTTGACAGAATTCATAGTCATAGCGCTGTACTGTATTCAAATCAAATCTGTCAATAGATTATCAAACTACATTTTTAATTTGCTCTAATTCAGTAAGTTCATGTTAAAAGTACCATGCATACTTTTATAGAAAAGTCGTGTCTTCGAACATTTATATAGACTGCAATAATTGGTCTTTACATAGTACAGCAGTAAAAACTAATCGTGAGCAGTCAGTAATGTTTCAAATTGTGAAACAAAAGATATTTTGCCTTAATAAAATTAATTAATTAATTATTCAATTAATTAAGCAATTTATCAATTAATAAATAAATCACTCTTGCAAAGATGCATTGTACTTACTATAGATTGGATTGATTTTATCTTGGATGTCAGTTCTTTCGTGAATTTGTAAAACAAGATTTTCCATGTTTTCTGTTCTGTCTAACAGCTCTCTCTGTGATTCCAACACTTTTCTGTTGTATTCTTTCTGTTCTTCATGCAGTTGTTTTGCTTTTGCTTCTGATGATGTTTCATTTTCGCATAGAATCTTCTTTGAATTCTTGTAGTGTGACTGTAGAAGCTTGAGTTCTCCGTAAATATCGTTTAATTTTGTTTGTATGTTTGGTATGTTTTCTACTTTTTGAAATTTTTCATCTATTTTCTTTTTGTTGGCTGTTACGTCTTCATTAATCACTCTCACTTGCTCTTGTAACATTTTGCTATCACACTGGTAATATTTCAGATTTGCTGTACTTTCTTCAACGTCATATGTTAATCCATCAATAATAGTTTTAAGTGCATCTATTTGTGACTGCATGACAGAAGACTGGTACTTTTCCAGTTGATCCAATTGATCTAATGGTGTGTTGAGTATTTCTGTTGAAATGATGTTATCATCGTAATTTAAATTCAAGAGTATTCTTGTGAGTTTATTCCAGTATCCGTTCAATTCATTCAATGAGATCTTTCTTCCACCATTATGCATCAATTTATTTCGACAGTCCGCAAGATCAACTATATTTACAATTATACTAGCTCCATTATGTATTAACGAACTGCTTAATTTATTTGCATCCCATAGTTCGCTATCTTCATCAATTATTGTTACAAAATATCTTGTTAATATTTTTAACAAGGTAATATCGAATGTATTTGAATTAGTTCTATCACTTTGTGGGAATAGAAGATCCCATTGGTCTTGTCGTATTATTCTTCTTGATTTTAAATGTTGCAATTTCTTTTTCTTTTTATTTTCGCACAGAAATTCATTTAATTCCTCTGGATCTTGTGGAATTCCATGTGGACCATGGAGCAAATTTAATAATGCTTTTGTCCCTGAATGAATAATCCTTGTCGCTATTTTCACCCAATTACCATTTTCCGAAATAAGATTGTTACCATTGATTGCTGCTGTTGCCATTTTAGTGTCTCAACTAAAAATGTAACAAAATGTGTCATTTGTGTCTCAACTAAAAATGGTAAAAAATCAATTTGATCATCAATTCGACCATCAATCACAAGCTTAAAGCTTTAGCTTGTGATTTACAAAGCTTAAAGCTATAGCTAGTAATTTACAAAGCTTAAAGCTATAGCTAGTGATTTACAAAGCCTAAAGCTATAGCTAGTGATTATATGCTCTTATTTCATCATGTTTTTTGGATGTGTGCATTTTAGAAAATTTGACAGGTTATTGTACAAACCAAGATCTATGATGCCACATGCGTGATAGATGTAAAAATAAAATCATATCATACACAAAATGTTAATCTGTTCAGGACTACAACAAGTTCATATTGAAAGTTGTGTTCTTGGTATATTAGTTCCTCTTTACTTAGAACTGGCACCAACTAATTGATCAAAAGTGATCATTGAAGGAGTACATCAAAATCATTTTGGGCTTATTTCAAGATAATATTTATACCTTTTATCTTCAATGTCATCGATACTCTTCTTTAAAATGTAATGAAATGAAAAGAAAGGAGCTTTTTAAGAAGCAGGTTATGTAATAAATTTGATTTATTTCGACATCCGTAATTCTTTTTAATTAAAAACGTTTCCTAAAAAATGCAATTAAAACTGTTTATGAGTAATAAGTGCCAGTGTAAATATAGTACAATCGAAACCGGAAATCAAACATTAGACATCACCTGTGGAGAAGTGATCTTTATGAGTAATAACACTGCCATTGTAAAGATAGGATCCAAGCCTGTAAAATAATCTTCAGACATCACCTGTGGAGAACTGAGTATGCCTTACTCATACTCAAATTCGTATAATCTAAAATTTGTACAAAGCTTAGGTGCGCTAAATTGAATCTGTGTGGGAATGCATGAATAGCTTTATGGTTAACAAAATATTTGGAAACTTGTTTTTTTAAAAAAGAAGAAGGCCATCAAGATGCAAGAACTAGCTTCAAACAAATACAGTAATTATGACATAAAAAAAAACCATGTCGGCAAGCTGTAAAACATGTTCTTGTCGTAAAGGTAACCTGCACCATGTTTTATTGTTAATGTTCTTAGGATGTGCTAAATTAAATCTGCTTAATTTCTATGCATGAAATTAAAATGTATGAAATTAACTATGCGCTAAAAATAAACCCACGCAAATTTGAGCATGAGAAGGGTAGCGTTAAGCTGCAAAACTAAAAATGATACTCACTTTTAAGCTCCCAGCTGATGAACACAGATTTTTTATTACTTATTTCATGAGGAAATGTAAAATTTGTAACTCACAAAATATCTAAAATAAAAAACACTCCTCCACAGTTGTTCTTAATGTTTTAGCATGTTGAAGGTCATGAAATGGATGATGACATCATGGGCATCATAGGGAAAATTCTTTTGTAATATTAAAACGCAATGTCATTAAAAAAATTATTAACAGACATTTTAAAATACGCAATGTTTTTGGTTTATTTTTTTTGGTAAAGATAACAAAAATATATTTTGCTTGCTGCAGAAAAATACTACAAATTTTTTGTTGTATTGCTTTGTAGGCTTTTGTTTGAATTTACAAGTGTTTGCTTTTTTCTGTTTGTTGCTCTTATGCTACAGGGATTTTCCCTTGTTTCATTTTGTAAAGCTTTAATGCATGTAATCAGAAAATATTTGTAATTTGTAACAATTAATTATGATTCCAATAATTAACGTTTGCTTTTCTTTTTATAGTATGTTGCTTATTTTACAGATGTCTTATAATAAAAATGGAACCCATTACTTACCATAACCATGTCTGGAGCTATTAATAAGATGACAAGCTGTAAAACCACTCTTTACAGTGTCATAATAATTATTTATAAATGCTGAAATTTTCAGGGTGTAATCTGCAATTGCCAATAGTGAACTTGATATAGGTTTTAGAATTTTGACAAAATAGGGTGATTATGCGACTGACTTTAAGCATCGGTTACTTGATTCATAGTTCTACCGCTGTATTTATTTATCTTGTTTATCTCTCCTCCACAGTGATGATCGGAAGTTCCTGTGTATCATTAAAATGACTTGGAGCTTGTTACTGTAACCATGAGTACGTGTAACTTAGACCATGTGAATTAATGTGTAACTTCCTTTGGGGCTTTTATTAGGTTTGCAACATAGACATCGTAGGATTTAAAATAATGAAGAAATTTCTTTAAAAAATAATAAATAATGAACAGACTCCGTGTTTCAATATTGTAGTAGGGAGTGATGATTTATGAAATGACACAGACACAAAGTTGAACCTTTATCTTGATGCTGGTAGGAATCGAAAATGGGGTATTGCAGCGAGAGTCCAGATAGTGCAAGGTTGCAGGTAATTTCCAAGATACATGGCTAATTTTAGGCCAATCCAACTGATAATTTGGAAGGGAATTTGTTGTTCTTACAGGCAAGCTTGCAGTTATCCGTACTTGGTATTTTGATTATAAACAAAAAAAACAAATAATCTCTGTAGAGAAAGTTTGGAAGATTTTTTTAATAAAAGAAAAATATTGTTCTATTGTATAGTTATCTTTAAATGAGTTTGTTCGGACATATTTTTATAATGAAAATAAATACGAGAAATATTTACGAATATTTTGTCCTGACATTTCTGGACATTATCAACGTATAAAAAAAAAATTCTTTCAAACGATAAAAAGTTGTTCTTAAGTTACCGATAATTACCGATTTATATCAAATAATTAGAGCGCATTCAACAAAAGTACAACTGTAACTCCCTCATCACCAACGGAGGAGCACTCTAAGAGCAGTTATTCAGCTAACTGAAAACTAAACCTAAAATACACTCCTCCACTGGTGACATTCAACAGTCATTAATAAACTTGACATATAATACAAGACTTAACAATACATAAAACACATAACGGCATAGCCCAAGTGAATTTGTTGGTACCCAGCTTGGTAAGGATAATTAAAGTTGCACGAAACAACAAAAGTGCTCTTGTTGTAAAATGTTAATCTGAATAAATACAACAGATGTGATTGTTTAAATATAAAGTGCTTCTGTTATCTTTCTTCGCTTATAATGATGGTTATTTCCAGATAATATTTGGAATTGTTTACGTTCAGCGGGAGGATGGTTATTTGTCATTGAATGTTTCGTTATATGCAAATTCTTGACTCGTGCTGCCCTAAAAGTGAATTTTTATCGTTAGAAAGAATTTATTTTTATATACGTTGATGATGTCCTGAAGTGTTGGGAAGAAATGTCCGTAAAATAAAAAATTATGTCATGTTATAAAACAATTCTCATATTTATTCTCATTATAGTTATCTTTATTTCTATCAGATGATGAGAACCACCTTTTAAAAGATTACTGATCAAGATCATGCTTTTATTTATAGGTTAAACTGTAATTATGTTTTAACTAAAGTTAAACTAAAGTAAAACTAAATTAAATTATATAGTGTAATATAATGATATGATGTATAATGTGTGTATCCAATTCATATTCAGCACAATAATATATTTCATAAGCTTTAACTAAATTTTATTATTTAGTTTATACATAATGATATGAAGTATAGTGTGCGTATCCAATTTACATCCACTAACTTTATCAACTTAATAAGGACATGAAATCCTAATGCCATGTAAAATCTGTGTGTTTATCATATTTATGTGCTTAGGTTTAACTTTCACTTGGTTTGGTGGGCTACTTTCAATATCATACCTTTGATTGAGCATAGCTTCAGGTTTTACAGCGCAGTAGAAGTCACTAAGACTCTCTATGGTGCCCCTAGTGAAAAGTTTCAAAGCAAAATAATGGTAACTTATTCAGATCTCTTAGTACTGTCTGTCTGTTTTTAGATGTTTATAAAGAATAGCTGTCAATAATTATAAACAATAATGTTGGCAAACATAAATAAAATGATGAGTGAAAAACTCAAATTGTCGCAACAGATATTACGGGTAAGTTCTGCCATTTATTTAATTTAATACAAATCACAAAAAGGCTAGAATAGAGCATGGACCTTCTTTTCATTCCACTTTTAAACAGAAACTTTTTTAATGGTCATCCAATGTACATATCTCTAAATTGGACTATAGCTAGTTCATTGCTGTTTGTACCACATCATGACGATGCCCTCTTCATAATTTGTTTCATTTTGGAATAGACTCGAGAAGAAAGAATTGTTGCCTTGGAAACAGAAAATGGAATGTTATATTTAAAATTAGCTCAGGTATGAAATGTTATTTTTTAACTCTAATAATAAACTTCTTTTGTAATAAGCTTCCAGATATCAAATGGATACTTGAGTAATTAAGAGTAAATTCTACATTAATAACACTCTCCTTTGTAGTGCTTATTTATGTTGCCTGTCCAACACAGAAACTAGAAATATTTTTTAATCATTATTCTGCCAAACAGTTTAGATGGGCTATTGCTATCACCTTGCAGCAGCCCACGTTCCCGAAGTGCTACCATATTGAAATTTGGTACCAGCATGCAAGGTGATATCCATCCGATCCATGCATTAGTGTATTAGATGTATTAGATGCTATATTATGCTATGTAATATATATTCTATAGGTTATATATACTATACACTATATACCATATACCGTATACTATACTATATACTATGCTAAATATTATTACTTATTGCAGTTATGTCTCTAATTTAGATAATTGTAATTGCTGATTTAAACAGTAATATTATAGCTTATTTATAAAGAAGACTCTCCATCATTGAATACAAATATCACCTCTGCGCCTCTATTTCTGTTAATTAGTTTCTTGCTTTTATTGTCTGGAGAATTCAATCGTGACTGAATTTACAGCATTTCTTTCTGTGCATTATGGGACGATTGAATGTTAATTTCTATTGTTTTTATACAGTAATTATACGACAGGAATATCTAAAATTTGTACTTGAAAATGTCTACAGTTGTAGGCGAAACGTTGCCAAAAAGGAAACAAATGGATTGTCGCTAAATTGTCTTTTTATTATTTCATCACCGGATTCGACCTTATTTAACAATTTACACTGGTCAATAATTTATATTTCTATGATATACTATATACTGTACTATATGTTAGCTATATACTATACTGTAGTAAATGACAATTATAAATATACTATTATGCTATATTGTATATAGTATAAAATGTTATATGTACTATAGTATATAACATATTATATTTAGCTATAATACTATACATAGATACGTAGATCTACTATACGTAGATATAACTTTCAATAGAGTAAATGAGATTTTTTAGAGGAAAACTATCTACTGAAGAAAAAAACCCACTAACATCTTGTTGTCATCCTGTTGGAAATAAGCACTCTTGAGTAAGCTATGTTCAAACGTTACACCTTCAGAGTGATTGTACTCATATTTTGACCACTGCAGTATTTTTTCTTTAGTGTCAAGGTGCTGTTCGAAATAGTAGGGAAGAAACTGCCTTCCTACAAAAACTGAATGATGAAACCGAAAAGAAACAACTTAACAATAAAGATAAACTTGTTTCTATGCAACAGCAAATACATGTATGTTGATCTTTTTTCTTCCTTTGTACTTATATTGATTGATTTCTTTGAAATATGGAAACCAATCAAAGGATGATTTACTGCAAATTGCCTGTGCATAGTGGTTTTTATGTTCACCCTTCACATACTGACACATAATTGACTTTCCAGATTTAATAAGGGGAAATGATGATTATTCTGGCAAAAACTTGTTATTCAAAAAAAAAAACAGTGAAATCTAATAATGAATCCTTTTATTTTTTAATTTTAAGGATGTGAAATCTACTTTTGAATCATTGAAAACAAGTCTCAAAGAACTACCAGAAGCATTCAAATCACAACTATCTAATTACAACAACAGTAATGTAGCCAATGTGTTAGCAGCATTCAGTCAGGAGCAAACTAATAATACTACAGGTAAACTGCTTGTAATAAAAAACACTCCACAATGATTACTGAACGTTTCTGCATTGAATAAAGTCTCCAAAATACTAAGTCTCCAAATTTCAACATTACTATTTTTATTTATTCTTTTATTTACCCCAGGACGAGATGGCTTTTATTTACCCCAGGACAAGATGGCTTTTATTTACTCCAGGACAAGATGGCTTTTATTTACCCCAGGACAAGATGGCTTTTATATACCCCAGGACGAGATAGCTTTTATTTACCCCAGGACGAGATATATTTTATTTACTCCAGGACAAGATGGCTTTTATTTACCCCAGGACGAGATGGATTTTAGCTACGTATTCACTGCATATTTTATTTGTATATCTTACTTGTTTTTTCGCTCAACTTTAAATTTCTGTGATTTAAATTCATGCATGTTAAATAATAATATTTGAGAACTTGTGAGAACAAAGCAATGAGAAATACCTACATACTTTGAAACATTGCTTTGAAATATCTTATCTTGCAGATTATTTTTCGCTCAGTTTTAATTTCAAGCACCATATGCCTGCACAAATTTAAATACAAGTAACTTAATTTAAAATTTGTATCAAAAATGCTTTAAACTCCCTAATGATAACCCCTGGGCTTTATATAGTTTCAAAATACTTTTTCAGCCATGAGAATTTAAATAAACATATGTCTTAGAATTTAAATTTTATATAGCCTACCAGCATTATGATTTCTGCCTGTTTTTACTTGTGATATCGAAATAGAATGTCAACAAAGTAATTATATACACGTTCTTCTGCCATAGATTTAAGTGATAAACTTTTAAAAGCTGAATTAGCTTTACATGAAGCAAGAAAGCAAGTAAACGAGGAACGTACAAGACGACGAACATTACATAATACATTAGTTGTATGTATTAATAAATAACTTGATATTTGTCACTGTGGAGGAGGGATTTTTGAGCATAACTTCAGTCTTTGTAGCCTGAAACTATGGCCAAAAATTACTCCATTGATTATTGCTTTTATTTTAACATCTTTTCAGTCAAATCCTTATATGATTCATGATGTGGTCATTTTCTTTCATTTTTTCCATTTGTAGGAACTGAGGGGAAACATTCGTGTTCACTGCCGTGTTCGACCATTGCTAGCTGTATTAGATTCTCATGGTGATTCTGATGTATTAGGATTAGCTGGTACTCAATCTGAAAAGATTGTCAACCTGGTAGATGAAGAGAAGGTTTTGTTTAACCAATTGAATTGTAATGGCAGCGGTGTAACTAAAACACGATCATTTGAATATGAAAGAGTTTATGGGTCAATGGATGATCAAGGGACTGTTTTTAAAGATGTTGCGCCACTACTCACCTCTTTACTTGATGGGTAATATGTTCAATATAACAAGTTTTGTTCTTATATTGAGTAGTTAGGAAGCATCTCCAAAATTCATTTCCAAGGGAAGAGTGCTGAATCAACAATCTTGCAATTGTACCGTATCAAAGTGAATAATGTGCGAATCGAGTCCTCTAATGTTCTGGATTTTTACTTAGTTTTTGAAACGTCCTGGAATTTCATTTTCAAAAAATTGTGGCCACCACTATCACAGAGTCAGAATCAGAATCCTCGACTGAACTAGTTATACTTCAAGTTTGGAAGACTACCCATGGTTTATCTCTCTAAAACAGTTGAGAAAGAAGATCCCGAACATAGGATAGAGTGTTATGATGTTATTTATTCCAATTGGAGTTTATTCCCTTTGTTTAGATACAATGTTTGTATAATGGCATATGGTCAAACAGGTTCAGGTAAAACCCATACGATGCTTGGTGATCATGATATATATAAGGACGTAACACAGCATTATGAAGAGTCAATGGAAGGTGTCATTCCAAAATCTGCTAAAGAAATATTTAGGTTTGATACTATTCCTTTTGTTTGTATCATAATGATAAATCAATTGAGAAGAGTGGCGTGCTCTTCTCTATTTTCTGTTCCTGCATGTACCTTTGACTGGAACCTTTTGCACTTGATGGTATTGATGTAATTAAACATCCAGCTAAATTTGATGCATGTGAGCTAGATAGAAAGAGAGAGTTGAAAAAATTTGGAAAGAGTGGTGAGGTTATTTTGCGGAGAAGAACCCAATCATCCTTCTTTGCATGCAAATGATACACAGTTATTTTGATGTCGAAACAACTTATATGATAATGTTGATAATCATCTAGCGTAATGTTAAGCCAGTTTTGGTTACAGATTATCCTGTCTTATTCATGTGCCTAGGCACTTCACAGAGGTTCCTCTTCTTTAAATTAAGCTGACTGTCAGCACATTCAAGATGTTTATCTTTCTTTTGTTGCTTTAGGTTAATAAAAGAACGAGAGAATGATACAGCAAGTTATTCATTAGAAGTGTCTGTATTTGAAGTTTATAACAATGAAATCGTTGATTTGTTAGCTACAAGTGATCAGGTATAAAATCATTGATTTGTTAGCTACAAGTGATCAGGTATAAAATCATTGATTTGTTAGCTACAAGTGATCAGGTATGAAATCATTGATTGGTTAGCTACAATTGATCAGGTATTGAATAATATACAGCTTGCAGGCTGCTATAGACAATAGACCAATGGCCTATGTCATTACAAACAAATCGACCAAAGCTGGATTGGTTTAATTTTCTTTGTGTGTTGTGAGAGAGAATTGGGATTCAAATGTGCATAATACTGGGGGGGGGGAGATTTCAAGCTAAGTTTGGTTTCGTATTTGTGGGTCTGCAGTTTTGTGCATCTGTCTGGAATGAATTATATTTTTTTATGCAATGTAACAAATCTCGTGAAACTTCGAAAAGAAAGAAAACATGGAAGAAAGATTTCTTGAGATCGTAAAAAGTATCGAGAACTGTTTTTGCTAGCATCATATTTGGTCGAAAATGCCCCTGTGTAGACAAGTCATCTGTTTCTCCTGAAATAAATAGGAGTTTTGGATGACATGGGGGGCCGAAACAAATTTGCCCTATGGTTTTAACTAGTCCTCTGTCAACTTTGTTCAGTGTGTTGCCTGTTCGGAATATGATTGGCTAGTTGTTAACATGTCTGTGCTGATGTGGTTTTCATATCTGGAGATTTTTAAGGGTCAGAATGTTTCTTTTCTTGAACTTTCACCTGTCACTCTTGCTCACTCAATTCAATACAACAAAGAAAATATTGAAAATATTGAAATTATTTAGAACCATATTTTTTGTAACACCATCCTTCACATACAGAATAAACGCACAAAATGAGCTTGACAATTTGGAGTTTAGTATTTGATCTGATCTCATGCTGTGTTTGACAATTTTGAATTTGATCTGATGTTGGGTACAAATTATTAATGCCTAGACTAGAGCGACCCTTGATGTCTAAGTCAGAGAGAGAAGAAGCACTGGGATCGAGGATGAGACTAGAGAAGTTATTTGCTAAAAAGCAACATGAAGGAGAGAGGAGACATAGTAAAAAAAGAGAGCGAAGCTCAAGTTCAAATAAAATCTTTGACTGCATTTTGGTCGTAACCATATCGTCGTAAGCTAACGGATTTTGCCATTTTGCACTAAGATTCAAACAACAGCCTACCTAGGCTACATTAATGTCTGCATTTATAGCACTAATCTTGGTGGTAATGGAAAACGATTTTATTAGGACAAATATACAACTGTCTTGAAGCCGATAGGTAGGCTCATGTAATTTTTTAGCAAGTCATATAATATTATAAATTACAATAATGTAGATAACTATTATTTCTGTAATATATAATATTTATTCATTCGAATTAAACACTACTAATTTAAAATGGATGAG
>JAULBZ010001593.1:0-21509 GCA_032360805.1 Neoturris breviconis | reverse complement strand
AATCTAAAAAAATCTGGTCTGTAAAATATTACTCCGGACGGTGGCTCACGGACGGTGGGACGGTGGTCACGGACGGTTGTACTGTGGACGGTGGACGGTGGGACGGTGGACGGTGGATTTACTCAACGCCGTTCTAAGGGGTGTACTGGCTGGGAATTAGACCTGTTCTTACCTCCTAGAAAACAACGTACAACTGGAGATTTGACCTGTTCTTGCACTATTATTCACCCCCTGGCTGGGAAAATGAGCTGTTCTGAGCTGGTTTCTCGTCGACTCGGAAATCGATGTGTTTTTGAAAAGCTCTGACTGAAAATATGAACTGTTCTAAGATGTCGTCTTGGTTAGGAAAAAATGACTCCAAATAAAATTTCTCCAGCTGGAAATAGGATTTGTTCTAGAATATACATTCCTGTGGTTATTTGGGGAAAAGAGCAACCTCGTTCCCAGGGCTTGACGTTTAACGCTGTGAGAAAAGGAGAGAGCTTTAAACAGCGTTAAACGTCAAGAGAGAGGAAGCCCTGGGAAGGAGGGAAAACTGTACTGTTTCAGGGAAGTCTAACGTAGCTGGAAATATTAACTGTTCTTTATACTACGATTCTTGTTTAGCTGGGAAAACATGCCGTTCTAAAATGCACGCGTTATGCTAATAATAATAATCCTCAAATAGACGTCAGCTAGAGAATAAGAACAACTAGTTCACAGAACACCTTCCTGTGGCTGCTTCTGGAGAAGGACAATGGAATATTAGTAGGGGAAGGACAATGAAATATTAGACTTTTGTTTTTATCATAATTTACGTCCATGGACGATTGTATCTTCACAAAACTAATACTTTCCCCAGAAATGTAATACTATCTTCAGAAAATTATTACTTTCCCCAGAAATATGCTACTTACTAACTCCAGTATATTTTTAAGAAATATTTTATTTTTGTAAACACGCTACCATACCATACATGTTTTTATGTAGGAACAACGTTTATAAGAACATTAGGCTGAACTTTGCAACCTCGTTCCCAGGGCTTCTTCTCTCTTGACGTAACGTCAAGAGAGTAAAAGCCCTGGGAACGAGGTTGCCAACTTTGTGGGAATTTGTGCAAAAATTGGAAATTTTAACTTAGATAAAGAGCAATACATTTTGACTAGCAGGACAAATGGCACGAAAATTGGAATATTTTCCAAGAGCTTGGGTACTAGGCTGCTAGATTTTTTTTTTGTGTGTGTGTTTGCAGAAAGTCCTAAGATCCTAAGTACTAAGTCTTAAGTGTCTACACAAGTCCCCAAGATAAATCTTTAGAGAGTCTCGGTGGAAATGCTTCACATTATATTTTCGATTGTGATGTCTATTACACCAACCTCGTTACCAGGGTTTTTTTCCTCTTAAAGTTTAACGTTAAACGTCAAGAAAGTAAAAGCCTTGAAAACGAGGTTGCTATTACACCTTTTTTTGTTATAAACAACCCAATTTTTAGGTCGCCCAAAAAATTGTTTAGTAAGTATTGGAAATTCGCATTAAAAAAAAAATTATTTCTCAATTGTTTAGCATCATTGCAAATTTTGAAACAAATTGCTTACAGTATCTTAGAAACGGAAAAAGTAGACCCATTCTGATATCTTAACATATATATATGTTATATTAACACCACAATTCCACATAAGAACAACAACTTTAATTAGATTTCTGACCAAAACTAGTTAAACTCTATTTAAGTCATTTTTCCTCTTTTTTATGCCAGGCAATTATTTTCGCCCTAAATTATTTGTTTAGCAACTGTTTACCATTTTATTGTTTTTAGGGGCAATTGTTTATTTTGACCATTGTTTATATAAAAAAGGTGTATTTGTTAAAATACGCCAAATGTCTATTAGTCTCTGACCAGGATTGTATATGACTAAAACTAAAGAAACTTACGTTCTGAAGTGCAAACTTCTAAAACGTTAAACTGCCGAACCATCTAAACAACGATAAGCGTAAATAACAGGCGCTGGCAAAACTTTATTGGAAAATAAGTAACAATCGTACAATGTTGTTCTAGCGTCTTTACTGCTTACTTTGAATAAGTTTTTGCCCACTGGGTATTTGTTTCTTGCAAATGAAAATAATGTAAGCGACCTTCGATTATTTAGCGGGGTCTTGCTTATTTGATTCACAGTATGAGCTTCTCTTTCTCTATACCCAAAATGGCATAACAATAGTCTTTAGTTCTCTACCGTATTCTCATGAGCATCAACATCAGCGGAAATACAATCTAATAAGTCTGGAATACCAAACAACCGAGAATTATATATTTCGTATAGCAAATGGTGCTGGAACGAAAGCTATATATACTTACGCTATTATAAGTCATTGTTTACGCATACAGTTTGTGTCGCTTTGACTTCCATTTAGGTAATGGATTTTTGATATTTTTGTCAAGTTGTTAAATCGATTAAAAAACTTCCTACCACTTTTGTTACGTAACATTAACTTTACTTGTAGTGAAGCTAACACAAGAAGAGACCGTTGATATACGCGCATGCGTGACTATATTTATTATTTTTTTATTGGATATCATTTTTACAAAAGGTAAAGAATAATCTTTCTTTGTGTTTTCATTGCTTTATACTCAACCACCCAGCAGGCAAAAACTTGTTCAAAGTTCGCAGTGGACATAAATATTTGATAAAAATTCCCCTCCCCAATTTTTCTACGTTGATTGCCTGTTTGCATACAGCAAGATCATGCAACACCAACATTTGTTCTGGAGGAAGGAGTGCTATAGTAAACGTTGACAAATGTAGAAATATCTGTAGTAAAGACAAATGTAGTAATACCAGTCGACAAATGCAGCAGCGTGGACAAATGTAGGAAAAGTTTTAATTGACGACAACTGAAGTATATCATATACTTGTTTAGAGAAAATGCATAATTTAACCCTTCATTAGTATGGTGTGGAACCCCTGAATTTTTAAATTTTGCGGTGAAAGTAATACTTTAAAAATCTGCATCATACTTTTGTGACTTTTTGCCCCCTGAAACAAATTTCCTGGGGTAACCCACCATACTAACAAAGCGTTAAAAATTTAAACTTAAAATTTGACCATTTTGTTCCTTGTAGAGGGTGAATTATGCTCTATGCCTGCAAGGTCATTAACTTTTCCATATATTATTCGACATATTTTACTGAAGGAATAAGGGGGCAGGAAGGGTTTCCATGGAAAAGGTTTTGCTTCCCTCAATTGCATATTCTATATTTGTGAATATTTTTTGCGAATCTTTGTATAGCTATAGAGTCACAGTATTGTGTTATCATCTGATTGCTGTATTATCAAACCCCTACAAAAGTGTTTCATTTCTGTAATCTTTATTGCTTTTGTATCGCTCTGTTTGTTCATTGTGTGGTGTACATATTAATTCTAACAAGAAGCCGAGTCGGATAGTGATTTGGTTAGCGTATGCCTTAGAGTTGTATCGCCCGGAGGCTTTATTTCTAAAAAATTATTCAGAACAGCCTGGATTTAAGTCCATTTCCGATACGCTTAGCCAGGCTAGATTAAGAACATTTTTAACTTTTCCCGAATCTACATTTTAATAAATTTCACTCTCCTTCGTCGAGGTGAGATTTGATAACTAACATGTGTGGAATTCGCAATACACACACAGAAATTTCGTAAGTTGTATAAGGTTAGGGCGCACGCTACTGCCAGCTAAATTGACGAAATTGTGAGTTCGAATCGCACTATTATAACATGCTAGGTATAAGAAAGAATTTGTAGTTTATCTCGATTGCAAAAAGATGTTCGGCGAATTACTAAATAAACATAACAATGGTACTTTAATACCACTATCTCCAGGGTTGGTGTAGCAGGCGATTGTTTAGGGACTAGTCGATTAGTTAATATCTTCTACCTTAATGTTGTTTTAACGTGTATTTTAGCTTTTTAGAGAGCGTTGGTTGTTTTAGGTTATTTTTGATTTCCTAAGTTAATATTTTACCTAAATTAGCCCAAATTAGCACAAAAACCTATTTTTTAGAACAGAGTTTGAAAAATACGTGCGGCACACAACAGAATTTTAATACCTTTCATTATATTTATGCAAAGAATCAATCCTAGGTGTTTTAATCTCGTTTTACTACAGTGGTCGTCAAGTTACAATTTTACTACATTTGTCAACTAGTGTTACTACATTTGTCAACTAGTGTTACTACATTTGTCGACGGGTGTTACTACATTTGTCGTTACTACAGACATTACTACATTCATCAACTTTTACTACAGACGTCGACGGATGTTACTACATTCGACAACGTTTAAATACAAATTTCGCCTTACTACATTTGACGGCATTACAAGGGAGTGTGGGGAGGGGAAGGAGACTGGAAAGTAAGACTTTGTGTTTTTATCAAACGTTGTTGTCCTAGCCATTTTTACTTCTAGGTTTAAGTGTAAGACAACGAATATGTTTCATTGGCTTTTCATGGATTTATTCAACCTCGTTCCCAGAAGCCCTGGGAACGAGGTTGGGATTTATCATTGTAGATTATTCGACAGTACTATTTAACATAGACAGTGATTGTTCTACATTGCTTTTTCATTAACACTTTGAACATAGATAGGCCATGACTATTTTGTCGTTGTTGTTTTCAATGCCAAGAAGTTTATAAATTATGTGATTAGAAAGTCCTAAAGTTATCTGAAATCATTAGAAAGTCATTACCTTATCAGAAATCATTAGAAAGTAATTACTTTATCAGAATTCAATAGAAAGTCATTATTTTTTTCATTAAAAAGTTAATTTAACAGTTTCGTTACTAGGAAATTTTATACAGAAAAAATATTTCGAATTTTCTCCGCTATAGACGTATTCATTTTAGGTTTGAATAAGGGGCCATCTCCAAAATTCGTTTCCTCGGAAAAAGTGCTGAATCAACGATTTTGCAATTGACTGGTTTCTTCGTCCAATCAATTGCAAGCTCGTTGACGTAACACTCTTCTTCGTTTTCGTTACAATGATTGATATCTTGAGTTATTTCTATTGAACTCAAGTTGAATTCAAATGTCAGAATTTCATCCAACCTCGTTCCCAGGGCTTCTTGCCTTTTCATCGTAATTATGAGCTATTATCAACCGGTGGTAATAGACGGCCTACCATTTTTTTTTTAAAAAAAGTGTTTGGCTTGACACAAAAAACATCAAGTAGTTAGTTCAGAAGTTATTACGAGATCTCTAAAAAGCTCTATCGAATGTAACTTTACGGGTCTTTATCTAAGTAAAACGATTATAACTACCTTTTATGAGTCAGTGAATATCAAGCTCGTCCCTAGCCTCTTTTGACTTTTTTTTATTTTTCTCGGACCTTATAGAAAAGACGAACTTTTCGTCTTTTCTATAAGGTCCAAGAAAAATAAAAAAAAGTCAAAAGGCGCTGGGGACGAGCTTGGCTTTTTCATTTTTTTTTTTTTATGAATCTTATTTCTTAACAAATTTTATATACAGTGCGCCGTAACCACCCCCAATATTTGTTGCTACTGAAAAAAAAATATATGAATAAAAACATGATTTTTTTACATTTGTAAGGATTGTGAAGTTTAAAAAGATCATTAATTAACGAATACAAAGAAGTAATTCTTTTGAAAATTCAACTTTTCTCTTGAAAATTTTGTTAAAATAGGTCAATCTACCCTCACACATTTCCAAATTACAAAATGTTTCCTTTGAGAAATTTGTATTAACAACTGTTAATACAAATTTCCCAAAGGAAATATTTTGTAATTTGGAGATGTGTGAGGGTAGTATAAACATCATCAAGATTGACCTATTTTAACAATATGAAAATCGTGGTTACGGCGCTGGTATAATAACTTTACGGTGAAGATCTATAGCACTGTGTTTTAGAAAACAAACAAGCATTCAATGGACACGAATAAGAGATGCGAGTTGAAAATAAAGGTTGAAAATATGCTTAAAAATGTAATATTTGGGCTAAATTGATTCTGGTATCCGTTTTAATTTATTGTCGGTCAGTCGTCGGTAAGTGGTTGGTGGTTGTTGGTGAGTAGTGGGTGATAAGCGGTCGCGGTGTTCGGTGAAATTACATAAACTCCCATGCTAGGAGCATAATTTAATCGCATCAAACAATAAGAAATAACGAATGACGTATCATATCCATACTTGCGTTGAGTAGTGCACATCATAATGAAGTCATATCTATGACGCCATATCCGTGCTGGTTGTAATCACCATGCGTAAACATAGTCATTAATTAGCCTATCATTACAATTATAACTAAAGCAATCTTAATTACATGTTTATGATATCTAAAAGATGACGTATCAAACCTGTTTAACTAGTTTTCTTATGGCTCCAAAAACAACAAGGAATGCCAGTTAATTATGAGCATAGATACACGTTGCAGCACTACATAACTTCGGAAATAACTAATTATGTTAATTGGATTTTTTAGTATTTGGTGTCATTTAAAGAAGCATTTTTAAGGAGATAAACTTTTAATCTTGGACAAAGACTCTGTAGACACAGTGAAACTTTTGCAAAAATACAAAATTACAACTTAGAGAAAAAGTCTATAATATTGATTAGCAAGACGAATGGCGTGAAAATCGGAATTGTTCCAAAAGCCTGGGTACTAAGCTGATGGGTACAACAGAATTCGTAGAGTTTACAAAAATTCCTAAGATCCTAAGCCCTAAATCTTAAGTCTACTCGATAAATCTCTGAGATAAATCTCTAGGGACTTCTTGTGGTCGTTTTCCGCATTTTTATTTTACTTCTGGCGTGCATTGTTCGTCGCAATTTGTAAAATTATTTAATGATTTTAGGTTTTATACGCAAATCTGTACTGTTTTTTTTAAAGGCCATACGAATTCAGAAGCAATCCAGTCACCCAGGATTGTAAAAATGTTCGGTGGAAGAATCTTTTAACATTTAACTTTTTGCAGCACAAACAGCGTATGTACAATACTCATCAAAAGCATGATTTTTATTTTCGTTTACAATGCAAAAAAACTTATTTTGTTTACTTACCTTTCAGAGTGACCGCCCTGGGTTTACGGAATTTTATTTGCAGAATTTTAGTTGGTATGAGTTGAAACTTTGGCCAGATACTAATGGTCAAAAAGAAACAATGACGTTATTATCATTTTTTTAAATTTAAATTTTTTACGTCGATGTAATTTTGTCGAATTTCTGGCCAATTTCTGGCTAAATACTATAGTCAGTATCATCAAGGAAGATTGGTATGTTTTATGATAAAGTTCCGTAGAATATATCACATCACGCGCAATTATTAGTTTTGTACCCTGTTTAGGGAAAATTAAGTATCTAAAACCGAGTTTTTATCTGTCTTTTAAGCCGGAACGGGAAAAGAACAGTAAAACATACCACGTGAACATGCGCAGAACTTTCTTTTATAGATCCATCGCCAAAAGTTGGTTGTCACATTTTCTTCCGGAAAAATTTGAACTCGGTTATAATTTCTCCAGTGATTTCTCGCGGGAACATAAACAATTCAGCCGCAATCAGACTTCAGCATATGCAAACATTGCAATGTTTGTTTACCTTGACGATCGAGCTTTTGTGTGTCTTTTTTCCAAGACGTCGGCACTTATGTAGACTCTATAATACTTTCACTTTCTGTCCTCCTATCCCCTCTACGTCCTTTTTTTTAAAATCATTCCCCCTCTCAAGGCCGAGGCCAATACTTGCAGAGGGAGCACTTTATCCTCTCCAGATCTTATTCAATCACATGACGGGTGGTGATACAACCCTCAACCTACCCTATTGACCCTAAAACATGGCCGGAACCACTATACAGGGGAACAGGTAGGCAGCAGTACTTCCAGGAACGCGACTTCTAATTTTTAACCGAGCGTGGCATTGAACCGGGAACCACTTGATCATAAGCGCCACCGCTTAATCACTTAATCTCAAAGAAAACTCAGCTCGAGAGACCATACGAAATTATACAAATACAGATTATATACAGTATACTTTAATATTGAGTTTATAGCATAGGCTTCACGATCTCAATATAGATTGTTCAAAAGTTTTTGAGGGAGTGATCCTGCCCTCCTGGATAATAAACGCCCTGGAGCAAATACATTTAAATATATTGACCACCAGGTATTATTTATTTTAGCCAATCAATTACAACAGTTACGACATATGGAAATGTACCCCTAATTTAAAGCTACGTTTACACCGATTAATCGCGGGGAGATTCTGGCTACCATACGACTCGCGAATCATATCCGATTCTTCAAGGTGGTAGCCAGAATCGTCCCGATTAACCGTAACGTGTAAACGTATCTTTAGACGTCAAAACCTCTCTTTCGACGTTGATTAGACATGTCGTGCCGACAAAGACGTATATTTACATTACCTCCCCCTGATATGACGTTTATAAAGAGATTGGATAATCCACGAGCTTATGGATTACTAATCCTCGTAAATTTCTTAATACTCTTTTTTAACGAAAGTATATAGTTAGTTTTGGACATCTACAATACAATAGCGATACTTAATAATATTATCCAAAAGCTTCCTCTGTTTGTTTATTCTCTAGCTTGTATGACCCACATAATATTGATTTTAGATACCAAGGTCAAGGAAAAGTTTAAACACCGGAAAAATCTTAGATAGGACATTTATTTCGAAAAGTCAAACAAATTTTAGGTCTCGAGACAAAATCTTCATAACATCTTTAAAAAATGTTTGGATAAAAAGGTAACCCAGTCGGAAAAATCTTCCCTACCGGTACGCTACTGCCGGCACGTGACGTTTTTTCACCGTAAAAAAGACGTTATTTTGACGTCACGTGCCCATTGGGTTGTTTAATCTGATTCATCAAGTCGAGTAGTGGACAAACTGAGTGTTGGAATTAAATTCGGTCACGTGATATTTTATATACCGTATTGGTTAGACTAGAGAATAGTCGGTCCAAGTAAGCTAATCAAAATAAATCGGAAGATAAAACAGAATTCACGGCACGGAACTTAAGTCAGAAAGGTTTTTTTTCCGTGTGTTTTTTCGCTTGGTTATTTTCTCTCCCGTTCTCTCTCCTCCGGGTTGCCTACCGAGAGTCTAAAGCAAGACTATGTATTAGTTAAAATAGTCGTTGATTAAAAGTGGGCTACCTTTTTCGAGGTCATGATATTTTTAACCGACTAACCGACGAACTAAAGAAAAGTCCGTCCGACGAAGTTTTAACCGTTAAGGGACAATCTGTTGCAAAATTGCCCTGTATAAATAATTGATAAAATCCTATACCTTTGTAGTTATTTTCTATGATAGAAATTATACAGTTCTTAACATGTCATGACATCACTTTGACGTTGTTTCAACGTCGATAATGTCGTGTGCCCATTGTGCCTTTTGAGGAATACCTACTGAAATTCTCACATTTATTTATAACATTGTTTATCAAATCAAAGCATACTGAATCTTTTGTCAATTTTCAACCTCGTTCCCAGGGCTTCTTCCCTCTTGACGTAACGTCAAGAGAGAAGAAGCCCTGGGAACGAGGTTGGTCAATTTTTAGATTCTTGATTTGTAGCTATTCTGTGAAAAAGGAAGATTTTTCTTATTTTCAACAATAGCTACTGCTGACATCATAGAAACATATCAGAGAATATTACTTATAATGTATCATTTGACTTTTAAAACAGGTTTTTTAATAGGAAACATGAATAATTCTGAAAAATTAAAAATTCATAATTAAAACAATTAATTGTGGTTTTGGAATACGGTAATTAAAATTATATATAGCTGAAATAAAAACATTAATTAAGGCAGTCTTTACATAAACTCCTAAATTAGTTTCACCCTAAACGATCTTGCATTTGTTGCAGGCCCGTTTGTGCTGAAATTTGCTTAGGGGTCCATGTAAAGGCCACATAAATAAACAATATTAGCCTTTCCCAGTGTGCAAAAACTTGTTCAAAGTCTGCAGCAAAGACGCTAGAACAACTTCGAAGACGTTGTTCTAGTGTCTTAACTGTAGACTGGGAACAAGTTTTTTGTCTATTAGGCTAAGAATCATCTTTACATTAATATTCAAAGAGAAGTGTCCTGAAGTAAGAACCAACCAATTACAAGCTCGTTGACAATACACTCTTCATTGGAGATGAAATTATTTACAGCGGATCTCCACTAGGCGAATTCATTCGCGCGAATTCTAAATAAAGCCATTACACTGGTTGAAAGTGACTAACCAATGTAATATGGTTACATTTTTTGAAGCTATAGTCCCTACAAGTCTTGAGGCCAAATGGACGGATGGCTTCTTCAAATGACCCGGTGTTTGTTATCAACAGAAGCACATTAGAGTCACTCATGCATAATCAATCCTTTCTGTTTTTACAAAGAAACACTATACTTGAGATTTCGTATAAATAAAACTAAAACCGGAAACAGGGCATGTTCTTGTACCTAGGGTGCGTTCCCATGCAAGATAACTATGTAACAGTACTTGCGATCTATAGCCTAAATAATCACAATATTGTCCTCGAATGTTGGAAGAACTTGCAATATAGTAGCCTGTTTCACAAACTCGACGTCTGGCGGAATACGCTGGCACACGGCACTTTTTTGACGCAGGGGAGAGTCTGCGGAACAGGCTAGCAACATAATACTTTAAGATTAGCCTGAGCCCAAGTCTTAACCACTACCAGCAGTAGTACTATTCGTAGTGGTTAGGACTGGAGTTCAGGCTAATCACGAAAAGATCGCAACTTTTCTTCCAATTAGAAGAGGTTCGAATTAGAGAGGTTCTAGTGTATATCGTAAATTTCATTATCAGCAATCTTTCGACGTCTGCATCAAAAACGTCAGCAGAAACTCTACATAAACTTGTACATATATGGTTTGTAACACTCTGCTGTATTTGCAAGATCATCATAAATTATTCATAATGCAAGAAGTTTCCAGGGCTTCTTCTCTTATTACGTCACGTCAAGCCTTGGGAACGAGGTTTTCCATACTTTGTACACACGTCATATATTTGAAGGGTGTATCTCAGTAAGGAATGTTTTTAATGATGTCGTCGTAAACAAGTTATAGACGTACTTATTCTGGCAGATGTATTAATTAAAATCTTAATTAAAATCCCAAAAGAACATTAATTATATAAATAAGATCATTAAAAATGAGATCAAAGTCATAAATAGACGTACTTATTCTGGCAGATGTATTAATCAAAATCCCAACAGAACATTAATTATATAAATAAGATCATTAAAAATGAGATCAAAGTCATAAATCCACTTCAGAAAATTAAAAAAATTCTGAAGTGGAAAATGGCCTTAACTCTATTTAGGCTCAGCTTTTTGGGGCTCTGAATAGCCCTAACAACCATATTTTTGACAGGTGGTAATTTTTTTTCATTTTTTTTTCTTCCTTATTTTCGCATAATTTTTTTTTCTACACCACCTGATGTCATCGTGACTAATGACGTTATCAAGAAAATTATTTTTGGTAAAATGTTAATTAGGTGTCGACCTAACTTTCTGGAAAGTTTCGACAATACAGCATGGGAACCAGTGAAATTTGTTTGTTTAAGTCGTTGATAATTTCTGCTTAATATTGAAGATTTCAAATCATATTTAACCTTGTTAACCTGTCAAACCCCTTTATTTGTTTTTCTTCAGCGTTAGGTTAGTAGAATGCTTCTTTAACCCTATGGCTGACGTTGTTTTCTTAATTGTGCTCTCCTCAATTTTTCTTTATCAAATGAGGACCTAAATATGTTAGATAAAGAAATGCTCCCTTAGGAACTACATATTGGAAAAGATAAAATCATAGTAAACATCTCAGCCGGCACGTGACGTTTTTCAACGTAAAAAAAACGTTGTTTGGACGTTCTAACGTCAAAGCAACGTCTTTTTTACGTTGAAAAAACGTCACTTGGCCCATTGGGATCAAAAGTTTTAATGTTATCTTGAAAAAAGGAAGAAGAAAAGCATATTTTCAGTGTCCGGCATTTTTCGTTGTTTCCTCACAAAAAACTGCGATACATAAGTTCAGAACTTCATTTTATCAAGGACGTTGACCATTAAGTTATATTCAAGCTCGTACCCAGGACTTATAAAACGGAAAAAAATTCAAGAAGCCCTGGGTACGAGGTTGGGTTAAAATAACCCCTACAACCCGATTGACACCTTATAGAACTTCGTGAATGAAATAGATCGGAAAAAGATCATATAAATCACATTAACGTCCGCTAATTCGAAACCTCAAGGGAGCAAGTTCTTCATTCGAAACAGCGAATGTTTAAATTATCGAACGTAGCTATTTTAGGGCAAATTCAAACTATATGGCCCAAAAACATTTGTTTGAAATATAGGCAGTTCGAAATAACGGGCATTCAAATTAACGATGGTAACTGTACATTCCTAAATATTATTGTCCAGCTGCCAATTTAGATTTACTATTTCCGCATTAAACTATAGTAGTTGTACAATAATTTACGTAGGCCCATAATAAGTCCCACCTCATTCAAAATACAGCGCCAGTGAAGAAAGAAGGGTTATTAATATTATTTATAATATATAATTTATATTAGATTATAATATAAACCATATATTTGATATGTCTAGAAAGAACAACCTCGACTCCAGGGCTTCTCTCTTTAACTCACAAAGTTAAACGTCACATAAGAAGAAGTCGTGGTGACGGGGTTGTAGAAAGATGAATCAATATCCGCCTTTCGCTATCCTGTTTGAGAGAGTTGTTAATAATATTTTTTGAAGTTAACTTTCCACTTAATTCTACGAATTCTACATTGATGAAACTGAATCGAAACTACGAAGGTAAATAGTAAAAAGTAAAAAGCTTTAAAGAATAACGTGACAATAATAATAATAATAACTTCATGTTTTGTTGGATGATCCATGTATTGAAAAAGAGATTTACATTTAAAGAAACACATTTCCGGTAACCTAAATATCACAAACATTACTGTTAGTTAGTTTAGGACAGTCTAGGCAAGGTGGGTTCTCAATTAGTAGATAAGTATAGTTGTCCTTATGTCCTACTGCTCTCACTAAAAATAATTAAAACAGTAATTAAAATTAAAATACGTTGCTAGAAGTTCCTAACTTACAGAACAAGGGAAGAAATATTTATGCATAATGGACCCTAGATTGTCATATAATGAGGAGGTAATTGTTTTGATCATAAGGCACAAGCACCATTAAATTACATATATGATAACAACTAATCAGTTTTAAGAAAGGCTTGGTGACTTAGTGGTTAAGTTGCTTTACTCTGAGCTGTGTGTTCTCGGTTCGATTGTTTTCAAAGAGCGAAAATAGGCGCACATAGACTAGCACCGTAGCTGCCGTATTCCGCAGTAAGCTTCCGGATTTTGCCGTTTTGCGCTATAATTCAAAGGACAGCCTTCCTTAGGCTACTGCGTGCAAGGGAATGTTCTCAAATCACGCTACAATGCCGGGCACGCGTCGTAAAATACCCTATTCTTTCGTTGTAAAAGGTTACGTGCATCAGATCATGTGAAAGTGTAAACTTTCATTCATTTCATTCAAATGGTATTTTATCTTGGAAATCATCCTGGGAAACATATTATTTCTTCTAATAGGTGTTAATCTATACTTTCGTATAATAAACTGATGTTATCTTTTGCTGACAAGCCGAAACTTAAATAATCGAACAATGAATCTGTCTTGTTTCTGTGTCTTAAACCAAAGAAATATCTCACTTCCGCGTTTGGGGATGACAATTTTTCCTGCTTCTTTTCATTAAAAACTGACTTCATGTAAAATTAATTTAAACTAGAGATCTTATTTCATTTTGGACTTATAAAACTTGAGATATAAAGACTTGAAATTACTGTTATTATAAGACTTTAGCCTGCGAAATATTGCTGCAGTGAAAAATCTTAACTGCAGCAATTTTTCACGGTCAAATTCTCATAAAATAGTAATTTTATAACTTGACTTCCATTCATTAAAATCCAACGAAACTTTCAAATTTTACTAATTTTGATATGAGAAATTCAGAAGCAGAAATTATCTCATGAGCTTACATTTCAAAGGCTCTATGTGGAGGCTTTTACTGGGGTGGGGGGGAGTTATACACGGGGTGAGGAACAGACCGCCTGATACGCGGTGATGTGTAATTGCTTATCATGATCTTAAACACGTGCATTGAAAGACAATATAGTACTTCAATATCTAAAGTGAACGTCAAGTACAACTATCGAAATGATTGGCCGACCTTTATTCGTGCAAGTTTGGAGATTTCATGATTCCTTTACACGAGTAACTGATTTTTCTTATTCTAAGAATCAAGGACTGTATAAACGTCAGAAAAATTTGAAATATGCACTGTGATATTAAAAACATTCCTTTAGCAAATACTGACATTTAAAAATATAACTAGATTGATGGAAATATTATTCTTTATTCCCAGTGGGAAAAAAACTTGTTCAAAGTCTGCAGTAAAGACGCTAGCGTACATAGCTAAACACCTACGCTAGCGTCTTTACTGCGGACTTTAAACAAGTTTTTGCTCACTGGCAGTGGGTTATTATTGTTTCCATCTAAAAATATATAAAGAAACTGTTTAAGATGTTTTAAATATGTATACTCGTCATAAAATAACAGAATGCTCTGATATAGTCAGTTTGTTATTGTTACTTCCAACCTCGTTCCCAGGGATTCTTGCCTTTTCGAAATACGGAAGAAGAAAGCCCTGGGAGCGAGGTTGTGTTACTTCATTTGACCTTACAAGATCTCAAAGATAAAATTTAAAGAAAAGAGTACTGAGCCAACGTCCCAAAAAAAACAATCCATTGCAAGCTCATTAACCCTTCATTAGTATGGTGTGGACCCCCTGAGTTTTTAGATTTGGCTGTGAAAGTAACATAACGAAGATTATTATCCGGGGGGTTATTTTCCTACATATTTTAAAAATCTGCATCATACTTTTGTGACTTTTTGTCCTCTAAATCTTCTAATACCTAAAATATCTAACATCTAAAATTTCCGGGAGGTACCCAACCATACTAACGAAGAGTTAACACAACATTTTTATGTGCAGTTTCATTTTTGCTGAATTTGGTCAAATGTAATGTTTTTAAATCTACCGCCAAACATTATTGCCTTTGGCACAAAATATGATTCCTTACAAGGTGAGAAACAAAATAAGTTTTATCTCCCTGGTTTACACAAACGTAAAAAATACGTTCTTGATGCAAAGCATGCCTTGCAAAAATGACTGAAGACATTTATAATTACATGTGGTCAGAATGTTCTGGATGTTAATGAATGTTCCATCATGTGATTACGTACCTGAACATTTCTTATAGAGAAGATCATCCGTATTCTTAAACAAGATGATAGGAAACCGGAATCAGATACATAATTGAAAAATGATGCAATTTGCAAGAAAAGAAGATAATTTCGATTTGGTAATTCCACAAAAATTTTGACCGGAACGTATTAAAATTCCTTCCCTTAGTTCTTACCTTTCCGTATGTCTAGTCTGTTAGAAAATATATTTTACAGTGAAAGACTATATCACCAGGGAGCCGGATGCGATATTATGTCGATAGAAAAACAACCCACACATATACATTTTTATACAGTGTTAGACTGTGATACAGACCTTTGTGCAGGCTAAATTGAAGTGACGTCGCTCGACGTTGTTCTATAAATATTGAGACCAAACCTCCTTGTTGAGCCCTACATACTAGCTATCTTACGCTAACAATTGATTTCCACGAGGCAAAGAATTCGTGGCAAAAGCCAAAAGAAGATATTCCATTGGTAGAGATTGACATCATACCATGTGAGACGTCGATTTCTACCGTTGGAATTTCTTCTTTTGGTATTCGCCACGAATTTGTCGCGTTGTGGAAATCAAACGTATAGAGAGAAGAATCCCTGCCGGCACAGAACGTTTTTGGTTTCGACGTTGTTCCGACCGTCCTCTTTTGCCTACTAGGTGTCTTCTATGTACTTACTCACACAGTAGATAATGCACATGCGAACAAGTCTTGTAATACCGTAAAACTCTAGCCTCGTTCCCAAGGGCTCCTTCTCTCTTCTCTTCTCGCCGAAGAAGAAATACCGTTTGAGGCGTCTTTTCAACGTTTAATTAGATTTAGATTGATTCCCATTAGGTGGAGGTGTTTTAAGTTGGTTTACACAACCGGAGAAGGCGTTTAGATCCCTAGTGATAGCATACTTTCTTAGCATTTTATCCACGCATAGAAATACAATGCATCCTTTCCGTTTACTCTGCCGCAAAGAATAATACCACGCAAGAGAAGATCGAGAATTAAGATCATTAAGTTGTTTATCTAATCAGGGGGTTATTTACAATCCAAAAATTAACAATGTCTCGTCACTGTTTAGTACAGCTGTAACATACATCTATCCGATTGTACGTGTGTTTCGTGTTGTTTAAATTTTTACTTTCGTTTGTTTAAAACTTTAAAAAAAACATGTATTAATTAACTCCTTATAAATTCAAAAATGAATTGACATAACCGTTTTTAATTTCCTGCGCATATATTATAGATTATTATTATTATCATTATGTAGTTATTATGTAGTGTGACGTCACACGAGTAGTAAATCAAACAGAAACTTATTTTTTAAGTGGTATAATAAACTACATAACTGATTAGACATGCGATAATCCATTATCTATAATGACGTCGATATGCTATAAAATCAGATTGGATATATTATTTCGTTCAATACAATTCAAAACATTAGTGAATATAGACATGTTAAAAGTACTAAAAACTCATGTCCCAGCAAATCTTAGAAAGAACAGAAAGATGACGTATAAATGTCAGAGTAATATAGCTATCTTGGGATCAAATAAAGTCGGCAAAACATCTATCGCAAAAATGCTTGCTACGTCTATATATGAAAATTCAGTCTATAAGCCAACGTTAACAGAAATGTATGAAAGATCGATCACATTAAAATCTCAAGATGGGAAAATATGTAAACATAGTATATCTTTATTAGATACATCAGGAACATTAAGATGCGATTTTCCAGCTATGTATAGACAAGCTGTTCAGAATTGTGAAGCATTTGTGCTAGTATTTTCATTAGACGATGAAGAAAGTTTAAATGAGATTGAAAGAATCTTACAAGACATTGATACGATTAAAAAATGCACCAGTGCGCCTATATTAATAATAGCAAATAAAGCTGATGTTGCAGTAAACTTTAGATTAACAAAGAAACTTGCACACATAAATAGAGGATGTTGCTATCAAAAATCAGCAACCCATGATGTAGATTTTACTGACAGTTTTGTATCACTCCTTACTCAAGTTGAACGTAAGAAAGGAATTGATAGATCATATTATGGCGTGACTGTTGTTCAATGAAAATCACCAACCTCGTTCCCAGGGCTTCTTGCCTTGGGAACGAGGTTGTGAAAATCGCATATTTGGCAACTTCGGCTCCTGTGCGTCTTTTCACTTGACGCCCTGGGAACGAGGTTGCATATTTCTTAATATTTATTTGTGCATTGTTATAAATACTTTATTGTAAATAACAATACCCAGCCGGCAAAAACCTGTTCAAAGTCAGCAAAATAAACGTTTAACGTTATTTTGTTGACTTTGAGCAGGTTATTGCCGGCTGGGTATGTACATTTAATATGTATATAAAAAAATTATTTAATATATATAGAAAAATAATATATAATATATTGACATACAAAATCTAAATATTTGCTTATTTTTCTGTCTTTTCATATCCAGATTTAGCGGAGCCAATATCCAATATTTTGTTAAAAATTCTGGCCAGATTTAGCCGGAGTTTCAGTCCTTAGCCACTATCGAGTAGTAGTAGTAGTACTTGGTAGTGGTTAAGGACTGGAGCTCCAGGCTAAGACAGATATTGATACTATTGATACTACAATTGTCAAGACAGTATCCTGTTTGGCTCAAATGTCCACAAAAATGAACTCTCGTTATCGTCTGGTCCTGTAAATTTTACATATTTTGCTATGCGACTAGAAGACGAGTTCTTAAAGAAACAATAATATGATTCCTGTCTATGTATGTTTCTGTTTACTTTGGTGTTTACATAAGATATATCTCTTAATAACACGACATCATTTTAGAAATATATTTTTGCCTACAATTGGGGTAGTTAAATTGCTGCAAAAATATGGGAATAAAATAGGAAAATTCTTTGATCTATAAACATCTTTATTATTGCATTTTTTACGCATGAAAACGAGGCTGGGTTCTAACTGAAATATTCAATAAAATTAATCAGTTTACATCTACATAATTTGAGGAGGTTAGCCTGTTCCGTAGACCCTCCCCGCAGCAAAAAAGTGGTACTTCGCCGCGTTTTCTCGTCAGACGTCGAGTTTGTAGTACAGGCTAGAGGAGGTTTGATCAATCTTTGAAATCATTTTTATTGAAAACGATAAATAATAATTCTTTATATATAACGTAGGTTAAAACATTGAGTTTGTAAAAGAATCTAATTCCAGCAGATATAAAATCAGGATTTAAAAAGAGTAGGGGATGGAAATTTGGATGGGAACATTTTAACGGTCAATGCTAGCTACATGCAATTTGATGCAAACATTGTCCATAACCAATGTATAAAATCATGGTATAATCATATATCTATGGGATATTACTTTGACGAAATATATGCCTTTTTTACTTAGTGAGAAAAAACCTTGTTCAAAGTCTACAGTGAAGACGCTAGAACAACGTTTTCAACGTTGTTCTAGCGTCTTTACTGCGGAATTTGAACAAGTTTTTGCCCACTGGGTATATGCTATTCTTTTTAAAATAAACTAACATAGCTAATGACGTTTTACAAAATATCATTATAAAATATCATAAAACGTTTTATAAATATCAGGGCTTATATAAGTTCGCAAGCATTTTGGTGGGCTTATACACTTAGGGGCTTATACGTGGATTAAATATTGTGTAAGATATTTATAGTAAATTGGTGGAAAAAAACCCTCGTCCGACTGAGAAGATGCATTTCAAATTGATATCGCCATTTTTACTTGATTTATTTATTTGTTGTATTTTCAGTTAGGATTCCTATAAAATTTCCAATTTAAGGCTAACTTTAGCTATTATTTCATTATTGTAACATTGTAACCCAGCCGGTAAAAACCTGTTCAAAGTCAGCAAAATAAATTTTGAACGTTGTTCTAATGTTATTTTGCTGACTTTGAACAGGTTTTTTCCGGCTGGGAAGTTTGTTATTCTTCATCGTTACTTCATCTTGTTATAGCATAGATATACGAAATATCTATGGTTATAGCAAAGAAAATAAAGAAGCATACATGTATGCGTCCTTTGATCACGATGACGGGAGATTCAGTGTATAGCCTAGCTACTTATCTTAATTCTAGTGCTTTTCTTTTCTTGATAACGCCAAGAAAGAAGTATCGCTGGGAGGATTGATCCCAGTTCTTTTAGATCTACTCTCTTTTTCCTGATAGACGTCATGAGAGAAGACGCGAGCTTGGATGTAGGTAGCTTACAGGCAAACCATGTGATTCAATAAGGAATGGGTAACCAATCCTTTTGGCGTTAGGAGCCATCTCCAAAATTTGTTTCAAAAACTTACCATTGATAGAAATTGACGTCACACAAGATGTGACGTCAATTTCTACCAATGGGATGTCTTCTTTTGCCTTTCGCACGAAATTTGTAGCCTTCGTGGAAATCAACCCTAACACAGTCTATATTAAAGGTTGATTTCCACTAGGCGAAAAATTCCGTGCCAAAACCAAAGAAGACATTCCATTCCATCTACCAATAGAATGTCTTCTTTTCGCAATCACACGCGGAATATTTTCGAATAGTGGAAATCTACATTTGTATTATCACAATATATTTATATCACACATATGACACTTGTATTCTTGAAACATTATTGACACATTGACTTCCTTAGTAATTTTACCTTTTAATCCCCCAGTGAGCAAAAACCTGTTCAAAGTCTGCAGTAAAGACGCTAGAGCACCGTCACACGACGTTGTTCTAGCGTCTTTACTGCGGACTTTGAACAAGTTTTTGCCCAATGGGTTAGTACTATTATAGTTATTCAAAAAAAATGGAAAATTAATCTAAATTCTATTATTTAATCAATTTGAAGACGTCAGCAGATTCTGCAGAATGGCATATAGCTACTAGGCAAAAAAAATAACAATAATAAAAATAAGATATCTGTCAAAGTTCTGGAACTTATTCACGAATCTTTTGAAAAAACATTTACTATACCTAAAAAACACATATTCTCGTAAATGTTCATTTCAAATAATACCAAATATGATCTAGTTGTGAAAATAACCATAATTAGGTAACCTGACAACCTGTTATGAGACGTAACTGTCAGCCATACATTTTTACAAATTTATCCTAAATAAATATTTATAAGCCAAAATAAACCAATAACGAAGCCATGAAAGTTAGTTACCATGGCAGCAACCATTTTCCTGGACAAACTCTTTGGTCCACATACGACGCACAATATAATTTTAGGAGAAGTCACAAAATCTCATGCAAAACAAATGACGTAATCCGAACTTTAACTCTACTCAGACCAGAGGAGGCAGGGAGGGAGTCCCCCCCCCTGTCATACTTTTTCCACTACTTCGGAAAGAATTGTTTTTTTACATCACTTTGACGAGCTCTTTTAAAACTTTCACGATTGGTACATTATTTCTATTTCTGAAATAACCCAATTATTATAGTTAATGTCAGCTTAATCCGGCCACTAAATTCACGTCGGCATTTCCCTGTGGAGGAGCATCTTTGGAGGCTAATTTGCAGCCTGTTGGCTGTAAATTAGTCTCCAAAGATACTCTTTTAATGATCCTCCACCGGGGAATGCCGACGTGAATTCCGAGACGTGCTTTCATTGCATGCATTATTTACCGCTCACAATTTCCCACCCATAACACTATGGCCAAGTTTGATATATTTCTTGGTGTAGCTATAGTATAGATTCAAATATCTTCCCTAAAAATTTCTATAGTTTGAACTAATATTTATTGAACGAAAAGAGATTTTAAAATTACGCTTATCTGCAGATATTTGGAAACAAGGGAAAGAAAGAAGCGTATAAGTTTGTTGTTGTTGTTGTTGTTATTGTTTGTTTATTTGTTGTTTTTATTCTCAAACATAAGTTTGAGCTCATCTATCAATAACATTTTTTTGCTTTGTTTGCGAAAACGAAAGCATTTTTTATGTTCATCATTTAAAACTGCGTTGATTTTATCATACATATCAGCATCACATTTTTTTCGTTCCATTAAGGTTCTTTCCAACTTTATTTTTATTTTGTGAAGATCTTCATTCTCTTTCATTACCTGTTGGCATTGCGCATTGCTTCGTTCGTAGGATGATTTTAAATCATCAATCTGTTTCAGCATTTCTGATTTGGTTAATTCATTCATTGCAACCTCGTCTCGGTATTCATCTAGGCGCTTGTCCATCCCTTGAATCCTGCTTGAGAGAATACATTT
>JAULBZ010001592.1:0-21512 GCA_032360805.1 Neoturris breviconis | reverse complement strand
CACCCCTTTTGATGGGAACATGCTATAATGTTGAAACGTTGCAGAAAATTTGTTCAACAGATAAACAATACTTTTTAATATTTTGATGACGTCATTACTTATGTCATCAGGGCAAAAATGTGCTGCAAAAAGTTTTTTAGGTGGTCACCGAATTTTGTCAGAAAGTTCTTCAAGCAAAAATAAGAGAAAGAACATTTTAAAACTAGTCTTTTACCACCTGTCAAAAATTTGGTTGAAAAGGCAAAATTATACCTAGTTACCAAATAACAAAAAATATATTTCAAAATTATCCTAGATAAATTATGGAAAAAGTCCAAACATTTCAAGCCGGAAAAGCCATTCGTTCGGAAGTTATGAATAAAAGTATGGTAGGGAAGCACTTTGTACCCACTATCATGAATAGGGGTAAATTCAACAACGAGGACAAAAATTACTAAAAATACCTTATACGAGTAAGGTTACTAAAGTTATGACGTCAGCAAAAATATATTTTAGGTTTGTCATGAGGAATCGCAATGCTACTTGGGAACTGTGTAACTATCATACTTACAGAATATATGTAATAACGCCTATCGCCCAACAATCAACAGGTTTTCCATATGGTTTTAACTGAAGAACTTCTGGAGCTAAATATATTAAAATAAGTTTGAACAATCGTATAAAAATAATGTACATAAAAACATACAAGCTTGATTCTTCACCCAGGATTACTCCCTCTAGTTCACAAATAAAGACCCAAGTTTATCCCCTGGATGCAGCAGCTTATAGTGCTTCTAATTAGACTTTGCTACTGAATCCAGGGTGTAAACACCAATCCAAAACAACTTTCCATCGCATATCAATAGAATCATAGGAAGACTTAATCTTCCAATCCGAGGACGCGTACAGTTTATTTCTACAACTTGAAAAATCCACTGCATCTATGGTACGAATGCATGAACCATGTTAGTGTTGAGTTAAATTTGATTTCCACGAGGAGAAGAATTTGCGCCAAAAGCCAAAAGAAGACATTCCATTGGTAGACATTTCTATTTTTAGTAGAATTCCGCCTTTAAGGTTAGGGTTCCCTTTAATGACAAGGGACACAGTGTAAAATATTACTATATACAGACCCGTATTACAGTTCCGTATACGGACTGTTTAATACCATATATGGCAATAAACAGTCAATATATAGAGTTATGTTGATCCGTTTTTAGTAGTCATTCACGCTGTGAAGTAAATATAGTGGACACACTCACCTACATATCCAGGCGTACCACATGCTGTTGATTGTACTTCATTATCTTCTAGTTTTGCTAATCCAAAATCTGTAATCATTATTTTCGAATCTTCATCGCGACTGTAACAAAAAGATATGAATTAACAGTCCCTGCAAATGAAAGTTATTGGATTACAAGTTTCAAATTTGGGTATCCAATGCCTCGTTTTCATGTGCTTGTGAGTACCTACTGTTAAGTGTGATCCTCGTTTTCATGTGTTTGTGAGTACATACTGTTGAGTGTGATCCTCGTTTTCATGTATTTGTGAGTACCTACTGTTAATTGTGATCCTCGTTTGCATGTATTTGTGAGTACCTACTGTTAATTGTGATCCTCGTTTTCATGTACTTGTGAGTACATACTGTAGAGTGTGATCCTCGTTTGCATGTATTTGTGAGTACCTACTGTAGAGTGTGATCCTCGTTTGCATGTATTTGTGAGTACCTACTGTAGAGTGTGATCCTCGTTTTCATGTATTTGTGAGTACATACTGTAGAGTGTGATCCAATGCCTCGTTTTAATGTATTTGTGAGTTACCTACTGTTGAGTGGGATTCAATGCCTCGTTTTCATGTATTTGTGAGTACCTACTGTGGAGTGTGATTCTCTATTACAGGCTGTTTGTTCATATCTACACAGAGTTTTCCAGGCAGCACTTGGTATTTTTCATACCGTGAGTGATACTTGATATCAAAGTGTAAATACTTATCGTGCCCATGACTCTTTGAATTATTTGAATTATTAGAAAAATAGAAGTGCAAATGTCCTGTGTACTAGATTCATAAATACTTACTTGTAATATAGTAGGTTTTCAGGCTAAAATATAAAAACAGAAGAATTTAAAACTATGTTACCTCCTAAAAAATGTAAAAACGAAAAATTGGATTACCAAACATGGGTCTTCGAGCCTCAAAAAATACAGTCGAGTAACTACTATAGCCAACTCAAATACACTAAATCTTTTTAAAATATAAACAGATTAATTATGACTGTGTAAGACGGCATTACATTCCATATCTCTTGAAGTACAAGATAAGTTGGCAAAAGTGTTGAGAAAATAAAGGATAAATAATTTTTACTATCATTACCCCCTAAAAATACGAAAAAGAACAAAAGAATGACTGTTAAAGTATTATAAATACGGGTGTCTGTATTACCTTAAGATCTCTATGTATTATTCCAATGTTATGTATGTAATCAATTGCTTCTAAAACTTGTTTCACTAGATTTGACGCATCAGCTTCTGTATATAAACCTTTTTCAACTATTCTATCAAATAATTCACCACCAGTAACGCTAGAAAAATAAGCGGTGTAACTTAACAACGCGTCTGACCACGACATGTTAAGATAATAGCAAATAATCACTACCAAGGAGTGATCTGAGCTTTTTCCAAAAAGATTCCTCCTCCACAGTGCTTATTTACTCTTATATCTGCCATTGGTATCTATAGGGATGTCCCAGTGGGCAAAAGCCTGTCCAAATTCAACAGTAAAGACGCTAGAACAACCTCAAACGACATTATTCTAATGTCTTTACTGTAGATTTTGAACAAGTTTTTGCTCACTGGTGGTAAGTATCTCCTATTTCTGTATTGTAGCAAATATATAATTACATGATTGGAATCATTGGAATGTTATGAATGTATGATCATTGAACCAAAAGAAAATTTTTGCGCAGTCGGAAAACGGAGATAGAAAGAAAATTGAAATCATCGATCACAGTTGGAATCTTGGTAATAGTTTAAAAAGCGAAAAATAAACAGAACTAAGAACGAAAACTAAAATAAAACAGCTGTATCTTCGATTGCAAGTTCGTGTAATAAAACACGGAAAGTAACACTGTTACTGGACACACGTTGTCATATCAAATATCGAAAAAAGATATGCCCAAATGATTTGTTTTGTCCACAACTAAATGCACAGTATGTATGATCACGATGTGCATAAAGGTTCTGTTTACTTACAGGTCCATGACTATGCACTCAGTATGTATGACCTGGACGAGCCTTAATGATTTGTTTACTTACATGTCCACAAACAACTAAATGCACTGTGTGTATAACCACAATGTGCCCATGTGATTTGTTTACTTAACCCTGCCTTACCAGGGCTTTTTTGAAAATCCCACATTCAGTAGCCCACCTTTCGTAAAATGCTTGGGTACTGTAATCAACTTAGAACTTTTCACGAACGTACTTCGATCTATTACAAACCCTCTTATGCAAAACCAGGTTATTATTCACATAATTACACCGACGTCAGCATTTATTTGAAAGGGTGTATTTGAAAATTCTATTTTTTCAATATTTTCACTATATGCTTCTAAGTCACAATATCTCACATTAATTTTCAAAAACAGTTTCTTTGCAAAATGGAAAAGTAAAAAGTAACTTCTTGATGATTTTACTCAACAGCATTTTTTGTGCAGTTTTAGGCTACTTTCCCTCTTTATTTTTTTAGCCCATTTTTGCATATTTTTGCTGACGTCAGCAAAATATGTCAATTTATTTCAAACTCACATGGATAATGATCACCGGGAAATTTGTGACAAAGTACTTTAGGAGATATGGGTGGCGAAAGACAGTCGCGGGCCCACTAGCACCCCCTTCTCTTGGTAAGGTAGGGTTAAATCAGCTTACATGTCTATAACTAAATATAGAGTATGTATGACCACAATGTGTTGCTTACTTTCAGACTCTCAACTAAATACACAATAGGTCTAATTAAGATGTGCCCAGATGTTTTATATAATTACAGGTTCCTGACTAGATATACTCAGTACGATATGACCACAATGTGCCCGAATGATTACTTACAGATCCATTACTAAGTACACCGTATGTCTATTGTCAAATAATTCTACCATACCAACGATATTATTATGTTTGATCCTGAAATAAATTGACAATATACTCATTAAGCAAAAACTTGTTCAAAGTCTGTAATAAAGATGATAGAACAATGTCGTTCAACGTTGTTCTAGCGTCTTTACTGCTGTCTTTGAACTTTGCAAAATGGAATAATACTCATCTGAGTATCATTTTTGGTGAATTTGATCATATTATCGCGTTCTCAAAATTTACCAACAAGTTGCCAACAAGTTGCCCTACCCCCTTAACTTCTAAACTGCTTTGGATTTCTTAACAAATATTGGTGCAGATTATGTTCTCATCAAACCTAATTCAAAAATGTTCAAAAATTGTTAGGCAATAGACTATTGTCTTTCTATTGTCTTGAGAACAATATAAATTCTTGAAAACAATAGGTATTTTCACGTGTATTATATCGCCCAAAATTAGCGGAAATGATGATAAATGAATGAAGACATTATTAATAACAAGATATTGATTGTAAAAATACGCCTTTTCATATATACCGAAAAACCAGTTTTTTCGACCACATCAGTCAAAAATGGACGTGGGCACAGAACATCTGCAACGACCACCAAAATAAATTTTCCACGAAAACGTTTGTAGTAGGTTGTAACATGTGTCGGAATAGCGAAATTTAAAAAAAGTTATTAATGAAAGACCGCAGGGTAGATCATTTTTAAAGATTTCACATATTTCATTTTGTACGTTAAGTGTTGTGACGCAGTTCATAAAATAAACCCCATTTCTGTTTTTAAGCCTATTGTATTTTCAGGGTTTTGCACAAAGTGCCCGCGAGATTTTCTTTTTATCATAACTTCTGAAGAAATGGCTCTTATGACTAGATATTTTGGAACTTTTCCTAAAATTTATCTAGGATCATATTTAAAAAAAAAATTGGTAACTAGGAATAACTTTCCCTTAGCAACATAACTTTTGAAAGGTGGTAAAAAAAGATTCTTCATATTTTTGCTTAAAAATATTTTGGTATATAATTCTTGAAAAAAAACATTTTCGCCTAAAAATATTTTTTTGTATCACCTGTTTTGATCTTGATGACGTCATCATAAGTATTGACGTCATCAAAAAAATAATTGTGTCCAAAGAGTTATTATTGTATTGAACTAACTTCCGGAAAAGTTCCCAGCAAAAGTTATGTAGCCCATTCATTCAGAGCCCCAAAAAGTCCATATCAAATAGGGTTAAGAAATTTTCACCCAAATTATTTGCGCCCTGGACCAAAATCAGGGCGTTGTTACTCCCTTTCTGCGTTAAAATATCCAGAAAGTTTTCAATTTTCCAAACCGTAGCTAAGTTATAGACGCTGGCGTAAATTCAAGTTAAATAAGTTAGTCGTTTGTTGGAAAATAAAATAATATAAAATAGAGTCAAGAAGTCAAACCATTATAAACAATTAAATGCAGACGCACTTGACGTCTAATCAACGTCAAAAAGACGTTGTTTTGATGCCTAGACGTCAAAATGACATCTTTTTGACGTTTTTACACGTTGTGTACCCACTCGCTTACCTTTTCAGGATAGCTATTTCACTTTCTAATGTTGTTTCTTGTTTCCCTTGTAAATTTTTCTTTGCGATACATTTCACTGCGTATCTTTTTGATGTATCTATATTTTGTCCAATACGTACTTCAGAAAAAGCTCCTCTAAGGTAAATAATTTTAAATGTCAACTGATACACGTGTCGAAATAAATGTTAATAGATCTACTTTTTATGACTCAAATTGTTCCATATAACACGTCAAAAACGATCAGAAATACGGAAGAGCAGCAAAGACGCCTTCTGTATTTGAAAAAGGCAAGAAGCCCTTGGAACGAGGTTAATACCGATTGTTTAAAATGACAGTACACAGTCCTACACGGCTATATTCACAACCAAGAGGTCTGATGTCAAGTTTGTGAAGCAGGCTACTTTGCAGTATCAAATAAGCGGGAGTATGTAGAAATAAGCGGTTGGACAGATTTATTAAGCAGGTGTGTGGGTTGGAATAAGCGATAGGGGGGGGGGGATTGATTTAGGACTAGTCGATTAGTTAATCTATACTAACTTCACGCATGTAACATGTGTTTTAGTTTTTTACATGGTTTACTGCTTTATATTATTGTTGATTTTCAAAAAGTTAGTAGGCGGTGGTGAGGGTGGAAGTGTGGGGGGGGGGGAGAGGGGGTCGTGGGGGACGGAATAAGAGCGGAGGGAGAGGCGTTGGAAAATTTTCCCAAAATTATTACGCTCACGTGTCGGCAGGGCATTTTAACAAAAATCTATACCTTCCTAACACATCCAATAGGATGTATTTTTTTGTTATCTTTTCATCAAATTTTTTCTTGCCAAATAACGGCATGTTACTAGAACTAAAAATAAAATGTATTGACTAAACTCCTAAGTAAAAACAGGATAGTAAAATAAAACTAGGAAAATAATGCAAACGAAAATCAAAATAACGGCATGTTACTAATACTATCTAGAACAAAATCTTAAAGAATAAAGGCAGGTGACCAGAAACAAAAGTAAAATAAAAAAAAAAATGAAAAACATTGGACAAAAGCTTGTTCAATATCAGCAGTAAAGTAAAGACGCTAGAACAACGTCGTTCGACGTTCGGCGTCTTCACTGCGGACTTTGAACAATTTTTTGCCCACTAGAAACGCAACACACTATGGACTAATATAATGGTGACGCCGATGCTGTGAGAACATGTCATTAGTTGCCGCTTTACTCCACAGAGCCTCAGAGGGAGCAATCTCACGCCCACGTTTTTTTCCATTTTCGCTCGATTATACCGCTTTGCCTTTTATTGATGCCGATTATCTTCCTTTGCATAGGAGAGTGCTCAGTTAGTGCACAATCCTAAACAAGATCTGGACGTCAAATTTACGTCAAATTTACGACATTAACTGACGTGACGTGCCATAGTAACAGTAATGTTAGAAATGAATCAATATTTACAAAAATATTTATAATAGTAAAAAAGTACAAATGTTAATAACTCATTCAATATTTAGCATATAGCCTTCAAAGTTTCAGCAATGACTAATTGCGTCATTATCTTTGTGTTGACATTAAAATTATGATGTTACTTTGTCATGACGTTATTTAGTGACGTCATGACCGATATTTTGATATTATGGTATTTTTGGCTAATTTTGGCGCCTTATTCTGACTTAACTACATCATTTTATGAAAAGCCGGGATTATATGTTACAAAACATTGTATTACCGTTCTGAAACTCGAAACAGAATGTAAAATGTTTAGAACGGCTTTAAAACAAAAGTTATAGGCTCCGAAAGACTACACACTTTTCAAAAAAAGAGTTCTTAGTAATGTTTGAATTTTGATGACGTCAGCAAAAACTGATGAAGTCAGCAAAAAAGTATTTATTTCAAAAGTTTTATTAGATGTTGTACTATTACCCTACCAAGTTTCATGATTGTATGTTAAGCCGATCCTGAGATCTCAAGGATGGCGGAACCGCTCCCCGGCCAATTTAACCCATCCAAATCCCGGTCCAAAAAGCGTTAGCAGAAACAAAGTTATCGTATGACGGCTTCTTTTAGAAATTATGCAAGCGATTTCGCCTAGTGGAAATCAACCTTTAACAACACAAAGATGACTAAAGGTTGATTTCCACTAGACGAAAAATAATGCCAAAAGAAAACTATCAATTTCTGTCAATGTATATTCTTCTTCTCTTGGCTTTCACAGCGCATTCTTCGCCATAAAGTTAATCCGAAACTTGGATATTGAGTATCACACAAATTTACATTAAGAAAAACCTTTTTCTTTCTTCTCGAAATCGTTGAATAATTCTTCCTACATTTCTCTATTCTTACCATTAATGTTCGTCGTTAAAAGTGTTTTTCATTGAAAATCCTAATGTCAAATGAAAATAAAACATCGATCTTTTGAAAGTCCTACGCTGAACAAAAATAACATCGATGTAGAAATAAGTTCTTTTCCTTTATTTCTTTTAGAAATCTTTCATCTATGCTTAACAAAACATAAAAAATATAAAATAATTAATAATTCATTTAACGTCTGGTTATTTTCACTTTTAGCAAGACAGATGTACATTATCAAGAACTACCGAATTCAGTCCCGAACATTTACACGTATGGCAATACACAGTCCGTATTAGGATCCGAATGCGCCCCGAATCAATATACAGTTCGGATCAGGAGCCGGGTTCTGGTATAGCAATACACAGACCGGATAACCAGCCGGACATGTCCCAGTGTGCAATCAATACACAGTCCGGCTATGAATTCGAATATGCTCTGTATGGCTGTACATAGCCCGGATAATAACGGTGAAATCCGGAACCAAATTAAGATGATAGTAATAAAAGATTTCTGAGTTTTTCTTGCCTACAGGCACACGATGTCAGAACAACTTCCAAACTACATCCGACGACGACGACGTCGGTGTGACTTTGATCCGACGTCATGTGCCGCCCACTGGGATACTTCTTTCCACAGGAATATATTAATTTCATTGACGTCATGAAATTTGTTTTATTGAAAAACTTTAAACAATTTAACATTTTATTTCCTCTTAAGGCCGTGTTCCACTTCAGAACATTTTCCGCGGAACGGAAAATGCGCACACGTAAAAAGAAATTATAGGCATTTCATTTGTAGAAATTGACACATCGCCAATGGTATCCCTATAATTTCCTTCTATGCGCGTGCATTTTTGGTTCCGCGGATATTTTTTTGAAGAGGAAAACGGCCTTAAGAAATAAATAATTAATGCAACAATTCTGAAAATCAATTAGCTGAATTTAGCTGCTTCCACACAAATGTAGGCGATAAAAAAAACGTTTTTGATTAGATCCCAACGGGCATAGCCTGAGTTCCAGTCCCTAACTAACTACGACACTACTACTTGTCGTATTTAGGGACTGGAACTCAGGCTAAACGGGCAAAAACTTGTTCAAAGTCCGCAGTAAATACGCTAGAACAACGTGTTCGACGTCGTTCTAGCCTCTATACTGCGGACTTTAAACAAGTGTTTGCCCATTGGGATCACATAACACATTACTAGATATCACATAAGCCCTGTTCTCTTGCATGCTCTCTCTAAATATTATAAACTGAAATTTTCAATCTTCTACGCAAAATAGAAAACGTTTTACAGCTGTGTTTTGTATGGTCAAAGCTGTCTCATGTTCTATTTTAATATATGCAGCTTCGTTTTCGTTCAAAACTCGATATTTCATAATTATCAATAACAAAAACTGAAAATTATATTATGATGGAATATTCACAATACACGTTGTTTATATATATATATATATAAGAAACAACTAAAGAAACAGTAGCTACTGCATTTGGGTAAAAAAAAAATAAGAAACGCCGAACTGAATATGCAAACGATAAAAAACAATCGAGATTTTACGATTAGAGATTTTTGCCTCTCTATAATGCATGTAGCTACAAGCCCTCACATAAATATTCGAGACAAGGTAAAATTCGAGCATGAATTCAGAATTTTTTATTAGATAAAAAACCTTAAAACTTTAATAGCAAACCAAAAGACACAAAAAATCGAATATGTTCCAAGAGCCTGGATACTAGGCTGCTAGGAACAGCAGAATTTGTCGAGTTTGCAAAAAAAAAAACTAAGATTATAAGTCGTAAGTCTATTAAATAAATCTTGGCCTGGTTGTTTTCTGCATTTGAAATCTACTTGTGGTGTGTATTACTCACAAAAGTCCATGAAATGTTTCATTATTTATGCGTTTTCTTGTAAGTCTCGTGGGTTAGAATAGATTGGACTAAAAACAACATTTCTTTAGTTGTCACGAAAATAGAACACGATTTTATTTTGTATATATTTTACTAGTTTTTTTATGTTCTATCAGTATTAATTGACTCATTAAGCCTAGTTTAATCGGGAAGCTAGAACCGTTTATGCTTTACAGCAACCTTGTTCCCAGGGCTTCTGCTCTCTTGACGTTAAACGTCAAGAGAGAAGAAGCCCTGGGAACGAACTTATGCTTTGCAGCTGAAACTTTGGAACTTTTAATATTTTTTTATTACGGAAATTTTAGCGAAAACAATTCCAAAATAATTATGTCGAAAGTGAGTTATGAGTAAATTCTCAAGTACATGTACCTTGTTTTTGCCAACTTTATTTGCTAATGTGCTATAAATTGCACAGATATCATTGTCTGTGCATGGTTTTTCACTCGTAGAGTTCAAATAACCACTTCCTTTCATCTTAAATAGATTTCCTTCGATTTTCCGCTAATTACGCAATTATCGCAAAAAGATAATAGATATTTTAAAAGTCAATGGAGCTCACTTTCTACAATTTTCCCAAGTATATATTTTTTGGAAAGCAAACTAGGAGACCTATGTCCATGCTAGAACATTTCAGGTTGAACTGATTTAAGAACAAGGGTAAATAATGTGTAGTTCTTATATTGGTTGGTTATGTTTCGATTGAGACAATGAACCTAGCAGGTGTCGGTGTGTCTTACCCAAATATAAACTCATTTTAAGTGTTCTTGTTTAGAAAATAATTAAGAACATCTTGAAGCTCAAATTGAAGAAAAAACATGAATAACGAGGCTGGCAAGAATTTGATTTGTTCTTATAAAATAATTATAACTATCAAGTATGAAAATATTTCAATCGAAAAAATATATGAGGAGGAGAGTGTACTTAAGGTCTTGAAATGGATTGCTTCTTTCATATTAATGTCGCATAATCACCCTATTTTGTCAAAATTCTAAAATTTATACCAAGTTCACTATTGGCAATTGCTGATCACATCCTGAAAATTTCAGCATTTGGAAGTGGGTCAAATAAGCAATTATTTTATCAAAAACTAGCAACGACGTTAAAACGTTAATCACTCGTATCTCCACTAAGTTGTCTTTAAGGAATTACATTTTCAGAATGTGTTACTGACATTAGAAGCTTTCATGTTATTTATTTGGAATTTTGACCCAAAACAGGGTGATTATATGACTTTAAAGTAAGCAATAATTCATTGCAAGCTTGTTTACATAACACTCTTGTTTACACCAACTTGGCTTTTGTTCAAAGTCTGCATTAAAACTGCTAGAACAAACATATTCAACGATATAACGAGAAGATACAAATGACTCAGTGAAATGACGACAGGAGAAGTTACACATTTCTATACATATTAAAAAGTAGTTATAAGCAGAAGTCTACGCTAGCTGTTGATTTTCTCTTTCCATCCGCAAAAACATAAAAAAATAATTGAAATAATCAGAATGATAGACATCTCCTAGTGAGCAAAGACTTGTTCAAAGTCCGCTATAAAGACGCTAGAACGACGTTTTCAACGTTGTTCTTGAGTATTTATTGCGGAATTTGGACAAATATTGTCATATATGGCCACACACAGTCCATATACGGAGTTATACGGGTCTGCATTCAGTAGTCTGTCATACTGTGTGTAGCCGGCAGGCACGCGACGTCCTATCAATGCCAAAACGACGTTGATTTGATGTCGTCTACGTCGAAACAACGATTTGTGACGTATATATTGCCATCTATAGTTTTCATATTGCGTACCAATGGTATAACTGAATAACACATTCACATTTTCTACATGGAATAATCATAAAGAAGTCGTAACGACATAACACACTCGAAGTAACGGCGGAACATGTGCGTAACAATGCTGAAAATTTATCACATGCTACTAAATTCGATTGCCTGTATACCGAGATTACATAATCATTACAAATTCACGTAACAATGAAATGCTATTTTCTGCTTCAAATTTAAGTTACCGATATAACCTCTTCAAATTCAGCAAATTAACGTTAGAACAACATTTACAGAACGTTGTTCTAAAATTATTTTTCTGACTTTGAAAAGGTTTTCGCCAACTGGGTAGGATTACTCACGTTTCACGTTTTTCACACGGTATCGAGACTGAATGTTTGAGCATTGTATGTGTCAACGACATGTCGAGTGAAATGCAACTACATGATATATCAAACATTTTTGTATTTTTTCATCCGTGACCTTCATCTATACGTGCCTTAACAAAGTTATGGTATTTATTTCGAAAGGTAGTACTCGTAGGCAGGAAGGTCATACAAAGTAGACAGAGAGAAAGAGAATGTTAAACGAATATCTCTTTGTGGTCGTTTGACCAGTTGTTTTAGAATATTTTAAGTATTTCTAAGTAAACAAATGTGACGTAATTTCATCTGAAATAACCTGTGTTGTTGCCGCTTTCAAACAAAAATACACATTTAGACACATGTAATTAAAAAGTTCAAAGTGAAACAACTGCTTCCAGACACGTCTTGAATAAACAAACCAAAATCCACGCCTACCATTTTATAAACAAACAAAAGTTCTTCTCATATTAAAACATTCCCTGTTGGCACCCGACGTCGGATCAACGTCAAAGACGTCGTTTTGTAGTTAAAACGATAACACAAATCTTTTCGACTGGTGATAAGTCATCGCGTACCGCACCAGAGATATTCTGATGGTATTCCAGTATGTAAAACATATTCAAAGTTCAGAGTAAAAAGACGTTAGAACAACGTCGTTCAACGGAATAAAAACTGCAGAAAAGTCTCATATGTTACAGTATACGGGCTGTTTATGTATCTGGATTGTGTGCTGCTATATGATATATATATATATATGACGATACAATGATAAACAGTCTATGTCAGAATATATTCGGATCGTGTGTCGTGGTCTTTTATGAGAAGTATCTCGTACTCACGACTACAATTAAGTCGGACATTACCTTGGTGACGTCAATTTCTTGATTTTATTAAAATATGGGAATGTAATTCTTGCGCCTTTTACTGCAGACCTTGAACAAGTTGTTGCTCACTGGAACCAATCAAATCTTTTGTAAGCTTTTACACAATCTTCTTTGACTTCATTTTTTTTGAGAAAAATTAAGTTTCTTCATGTTTCTTAAAAAGTATTAAAAAATATTGTCTTAGTTAAACACATTTTGAATATAGCTATATGATTTTTGATTACTTACGTTTGACACACCGCATGAATATTGGATATTGAATATTGGATGACATTACGCCTACCATTGAGCACGCTACATTTTATAAAACGTCCAAAAGGTGTCATTGTGACGTTATGACGTCTTTTTGGCATTGATAAGACGTCATGTGTCCTCTGGCTGTAATATTATTTTTGAGCACACGATATTGGACCAATATTAAAAGAACTTCAAAATGACGCAGTAACGACGTAATAACACGTAGTAACGACGTAGTTACGTCATTTTGGTGTTGTTTCAACGTTGATCCGGCATCGCATTCTTACTGGCTAATACCTAAAGTTGCATAATTACTTGTTTTAGCAAACAAAAAAGATTTCAAACTTTTAGTTGTGATGAAAGAAACAAAATCTGAAAATTTTACACCAAACTGAGACCAATAAGTACCAAATAAACAAATTAAGTATTTATCTTGCCACTACTTGTCATCCGCTAGAACTACGGTAACGTGATCGTAACGTGATCGTTACGTAATCGTAACGTATCGACACTGTAACATACGATAATTGACCGTATCCATACAAAGTAGGATCTGGACACGGTGTGTGTGCGTGCTATTGAAGACAAAATCCCTGCTATTTGGTACCTGTGGCAAATATCAGTACTTGTAGAAAGAAGGGGAGGATAAATATTCTACATATTACATTAGAAGATCATATAAAAAGTCAAAGCATGCTTATGTACTTCAATATGACGGCAATGTATCTTCTAACTGCTCCGGCTTCCATTTATCTTTCTTCTCTTGAACCAGCAAAGATAAATATGGTAATGGCTGACTATTCTGGAGGTTGGGAGTAACAGTGGAGGTTTTAAACCAACTGCTTACAATTTAAAAACGACTCTCGATCTCCATTGTATTAACCATATTTGAAGTAGACCTTTCACATGTCCATATAAAGACTGGAGGCGGGCAAAAAAGCCAACTATTTTCTAAGAAACTACTAATGCTGAAAGCATAAAATCTTAATCAAAAATGAAACGATTCAGTTAACATATTCTGTTTTTGTGACATTTAAAGAACTGTTTTTCGTCCTAATAAGAGACCTATATCTGTGTTAGAGGTTAAAATTTCGAAAAAGATGTAGCTATAACTGTTTCTTACGGTTTGTAAATTTCAGTTCTGCGTTTCTTAATTTTTGACCTAAATTCAGAACTGTTTCTTATAAAGCTATTTCTTAAAAAAAAAAAAAAACGTGTATTCAAATTGCACGTCGTATAAATGATGTTGTTTCGACGTTACATTGCAATAACGTCAGGTGTCGGCAGTTTGAGGTGGTCATATTCTCCGCATCATAAAAATTAAAATGGAGATTGGAAATTCGCCTGTGAACGCAACCAGCTGGCTTTCTTACTATAAATATTTTAATGGTAAGAAGCACCTTAGAGACAGTTCAAAAGCTATATCAACTTCATTATATGTGACACGCATAGGTCATACCCAGCCGGCAAAAACCTGTTCAAAGTCAGAAAAATAACGTTAGATTTTGCTGACTTTGAACAGGTTTTTGCCGGCTGGGTATGCTCTAAAGAGAATCTTTTATCGGAACATACAAAATGCTTGGCAAAACAAAAATGGCCGCCACTGTAAAAAGTATAACAAGTACACTGCCAACACTTACCATACCTTAAAATAACGGTCGTATATTGCCTGTGGAGGAGTGCTGCTTGGTGATGTCCGACCGTTATTTTAAGACTATTTAACTATCATGGGATAAAACTTTCCGGTTGTATTAACAATATTCACATCGGCATATACTTCATTCCATAAAAAAAAGATATTTGAGTAATCATAATAATAGCTATTTTTAGAGCAACCACAAAATATGCTTCGAAACCTGTTTAAAGTCTGCAGTAAAAAACGGTTAGGATAACGTTGAAAACGATGTTCTATCGCTTTTACTGCGGAATTCGAACATGTTTTTTGCTCATTAGGCCTAATGGGCAAAATAATTGTTCAAAGTCAGCAGAAAAGACGCTAGAACAACGTTGAGCGACGTTTTTCTAGCCTCTTTTCTGCGGACTTTGAACAAGTTTTTGCTCACTGGGGATGATTCTTTGATGCAGATTACTCTTTAAGGAGGGCTTAATAATTGGTAAAAAAAACTAAAAATAACTGGAAATATTCATACAAATAACACAATTGACTCGTATCGTTAAGTTTTTATATATCTATGATAATAAATAAGAAACTTTAAAGACAAAAATATTTTAATTAATTTTGGTCAATTATGACGTCATATCACTTGGGGACAATATTTAGGCTACATATTTGGTAAAATGGCTGGGGCTCAGAACTTCCTTAACCATTGATTTTATCTCAGAATGATACTACTGCAAGTACTGTATATGAAACAGAGCTCACCCTGGTAATATCTTATTCCCAAATCTGCACAACCAACATTTTTTACTTATGACGTCATCAAAATTAACACAAAAACGATGATTCTGCAATACTGGATATAGGTAAGACCAGGGCGAGCTCTGTTTCATATACAGTACTTGTAGTACTATCATTCTGAGGTCATATTCATGGTTAAGGAAGTTCCAGATCTGAGCCCTGGCCATTTTAGTACATGTTTGGTCCAACTATTGTCCCCAAGTGATATGACGTCATAATTGACGGAAAAATATTAGATTTTTTTTTCTTCAAAGTTTCTTATTTATTATCAATGTCTGCAATCTTAATGATACTACAATCGTGTTCATATATATTTGGGAAAAAAGGAAATTCGTGCAAAAATTCGGAATTTCAACTTTGACAAAAAAAATTTACTAGCAAGGTGATTGGAAGAAAAGTTCGAATTTGTTCCAACAGCCTGGGTACTAGGCTGCTAGAATCAAGAGGATTTGTCGAATTTGTAAAAAGACCTAAGATCCTAAGCCCCAAGTCTTAAGTCTACTCGGATAAACCTCAAGGGACTTCTCATGGTTATTTTCCGCACTTATGTTTATACTTGTGGTTTATATTGTCCTTTAAAATTCACACGTTTTCCCATTATTTATGAACACGATTGTAGTTAATTGTGTTACTAGCTAATAGCAGTATTTCCAGCTATTTATACTATCTTTACTAATTACTAAACCCTCCTTAACTACATGGAGCATCATACAAATTGATACCTTCAGTTAACATGACTCTAAACATCCATTAAAATCATCTCAATATATATAAATTCTAATTATACAATATAATCCATCATCGATCAGAGATATGTGGTCACAGTCAATTGTTCCTCTTATAGAAATAATTCAAACTTAGAAAAAGCTGAAATCTATACTTAAACACACTCCTCCACAGGTGATATTGAACAGTTATTTTATAAGCATGAGAATAAGCATGAGAATATCTACATAATGAAAGGCAAAAACTGAATCCTGAATCCTGAATCTCGATAATCTTCATGCGCACTGTGTGTAGTGTCATGGGCTCGCAGTGGAAAAACACTTGTTCAAAGTCCCCAATAAAGACACTAGAGCAACGTTGAAAACGTTTTACTAGCGTTTTTCGTGCTGACTTGTGGACAGACGCTAAAATTACACTCTAAACCCAGCCGGCAAATACCTGTTCAAAGTCAGCAAAATAACGTTAGAACAACGTTCTGTGAACGTTGTTCTAACGTTATTTTGCTGACTTTGAGCAGGTTCTTGCCGGCTGGATTGTGGTTATATGCATAATTCTTCTTTATCCCGCCCATACTATCTTAAATTAAAAGCCCCTGGGCTTTAACAATTTCCGCTTCTTAAAATATGTTTATAAAAATAACTTTTATTATTATTTCCAATTGCTTGTCATAAGCCGTCAAGTGAACAAATATCATTGTAGCTAAACCAGAGATTTTCAGAAAATTACTATGACGTCACTATGACGCCATCATATGGCCACCATTATGCCTTCAAATTTCCGAGGAATGCTCAACCTACCAGGTGCCTAAATATGAAGTTAAACCTATTACAGAAAACACGGTTTTCCCGAGTCTCCTGAGTCTTAAAAAAGCAAGTAACTTCATTGTGGTATATAAGAGCGCATACTACGCCCATTCAAAATATACGGCGGACAAAGACAGATATAGCGCGAAAATTGAATACTATTCTATGTTCATGGTCGTTCGTTTTTCCACTCACGAGCTTTGTTTTAATCCATTTTAGGCTTCCTTAACACGAACGAAGTAATATAATTTTGACGATGCTGTCCGTGAGACATCTACATTCTTTTTTGACTATGTCTCAACTAACTTGATTTGTCATTATATTATCAACCATATTGTCTTCCAGTCAACAAGCACTTGTTTAAAGTCAGCAGTAAAAACGTTGGAACAACGTCTTGGAAGTTGATCTAGTATCTTTACTGCTGACTTTGAACAAGTTTTTCCTCACTGGGCTGTATTACATTTCAATTTTATTATCATGATATCCTTGTAATTGTAACCATGACAATATAGATAGTTACGATAAAAATATTTTCATATGAAGTAACTTATTGCATCCTATATACCTTGTATATCATAATCGACTTTTATCAAACTTTCGTTTCCTTCTTTCTGTAAACATCACCGCTCGATTATAAAGATCACCGACAAACATCAGTATTAGTAGCGGTGATGTGGCACGCAAAAGATGAAATGGATCTATATCTGACGAGTTATTTACAGTAGTACATCATGTAGTATACATCTCTCTGTTAAACGACAACGATTGATTGATCAGCATTATTTCAAATACTTTGAAGGGTACGTAATTATTTTACCAGTCCTCAACAACCTTCTTGAATATTTGAAATACGGAAGGGCGGTTTCGCTGCTTTTCCGTGTTTCGAAAAGGCGAGAAGCCCTGGGAACTTCCCTGAGAAATTCCCGAGGCCGTAAGTGAAATTTAAAAGCGGAAAGCGACCACCGGAATACCCTAGAGATTTATCTCGCAGATTTATCGGTTAGACTTAAAGGCGGAACTCCACTAGGCGAATTCGTTCGCACGAATTCTGAGTGAAGCCATTTGGAAGTGATGTCCCATGTAAGGAATTTCCGATTTTTGCAACATTTTCACTTTGTCCTAAATAGTTTTATGACCATGGCTGTAGAACAAAAAGTACAAATAATCTTTATCAATATTGAGTTTATATTGAAAAACTCTTTGCATCTGATTGAATTATCATATGGTGACGTCAGTCAATCATTATGGGCGTCAGAGAAAATTAAGATATTTACTCCTTCCATGGATGGAAATATTCACGCCAATTTTCAGCAGTGATCGTTGACGTCATCAGATATAGCAAATTTGCCAAGTTTCGAAACCATACAATCATCGTACAATTTGTTTATTGTGTATTCCTATTTCCAAGCCTACTGGTGATCCCATAATAATTTCCAAGCTTACTGGTGATCCCATAATAATTTCCAAGCTACTGGTGATCTGATAACAATTTCCAAGCTTATTGGTGGTCCCATAATAATTTCCAAGCTTATTGGTGATCTGATAACAATTTCCAAGCTTATTGGTGGTCCCATAATAATTTCCAAGCTTACTGGTGATCTGATAACAATTTTCAAGCTTATTGGTGATCCCATAATAATTTCCAAGCTTATTGGTGATCCCATAATAATTTCCAAGCTTATTGGTGATCCCATAATAATAAGCCTACTTGGGATCTCATAAGATCTTCCAAGTATATTTGAGATCTCTTAATAATTTCCAAGCACATTTCAGATCTCATAAAAAAAACGTTGCTCTAGCGTCTTTACTGCGGACTTTGAACAGGTTTTTTCCCACTGGGTGTGATCTCGTAAGATATTATTGCATTAGTTGGAAAATCCCTTTCGACATTTTCCGATGTTGTTCTGGCTTATGTGCTCGCTGAATTTAAATATAACTTAACAAACATGTAAAAAAACAAAAAAATGAGGATGACATCAGCAAAGATATATTTGTAACAAAATAGTTCCTATTGGCATTTTTAGGGACATAAGTACTTGGCTACAACAGAATGTTCAAAAACGAAGCTAGATTTAACCATATTTGGTCTGCGTTCTTTTTGAATCCTGTAAGTCTGGATGGGGGGGGGGGGGGGGTGAAGGAGTAGATTCGACCTCTCGTCAGTTATATTTGATAAGAATACACTACAAATTTAAAATTGCCAAAACAGTAACCGATTATAAAAGGAACGTTTTGGTGCAATCTGTTTTGCTGCCGTCATCAGTTTTGTTGTGAATTCATCAGTAACATATCGTGGTATGACATTTTTATCGATTTTGGCAACCTCGTACCCAGGGCTTCTTGACTTTTCGAAGCACGGAAAAGCAAGAAAAACGCTTTCTTCGCCGCTCTTCCGTGTTTGAAAAAAGCAAGAAGCCCTGGGAACGAGGTTGCAAGGTTGTGATTTTGGTTTGAAATATTTAAATATCTAGAATACTTATGACCAAAGTTCTAGACCTTGGTATGACGTCATCATTGAAAATGAACATGACTAAAATTCATATAAAATAAAAATCTAAAATAAAATCTACAGGGGAGAGTACTGAGTCAATGATCTTGCAATGGATTGGTATCTTCGTACCGAAGAAACCAATCCATTGCAAGTTCATCGACCTAACACACTTCTGTTCAGATTAATTTTCGTTAAATTTTGTCAATTTTAGTTGATTTGAATTAATTACCCAAACTGCTTTTAATTTACAAAATGCCAAATAAATTTTAGGAAAAGTTTGAAAATTTCAGGTAAAAAGCTCTAGCACAAAATAAATTATTGAATATTACGCGGGCCATTATTCCCATCCCACCCCCAAAGTGAAGTTAGAATAACTTATCTAGTCAGCCAGACCCTAACCGATCGCCTGCTATACAAAGCCTGGAGTTAGCGATATTAGAGTACCATTCTTATCAGGATTTTATAGTAACTGCATTAAATTTACTGATAGTTTTTGAGCGAAATTATTTACTAGTTATACTACCTGCATTACGAAATTCTGCTGAAATAGGTAATAATAATACTTATAAAATACAATACAGTCAACGTCTGCTAATTGGAACCCTCAAGGGACAAGTTATGCGTAGGGCAAATTCAAATTCTGGGGACTAAAAAATGTGTTCGAAATAGCGAAAGTTTCGAATTAATCAGCATTCGAAATAGCGGACGTCTACTGTATCCCAACATTTCTGGTAACGCTGAGAGTAAACCGTCCTTACTTCCAACATTAAACGATAAAATGATGATGTACTTACCAAGCCATATCAAATTCAAAATATTCATGATGCGATGGTATATGATGCAATGAAGTAAATTTTCCAAACTTTAGAACGTAAACGTGCAATAGGTGTATGAATACGAATATTAAATTCAAAAAAGAGTGCCATTTTATAGGTATTTTTTATCAGATTGAAGAAACAATTGACGTCTTATCTCTTGTAGAAACAATGAAATTTCTAAGAGAAAAAGAGATAAGAAAATATTTTTAGAAGAAGCATTTCGTCTTAAAATTTTAACCTGTGTTTCATCTCATTCCTTATCTGATTGAATTAGCTGAAACGGTATTCTTCCGTCTTATAACAGACATATTTCCATGCGTACGTTATTTGTCCTTATTATGGTGTGGCGTTATGGTGTGGCGTTATGGTGTGGCGTGGCGTTATGGTGTGGCGTTATATAAGGGATTATCCCAAATATTCGCTCCAAAACAAACTTTTTTTTTGTAGGTTAATTTAACTAAAATTGACAAAATTTAACAAAAATTAATCTGTACAAAAGTGTGTTAGGTCAATGAGCTTGCAATGGATTGGTCCTTCGAAACGAAGAAACCAATCCATTGCAAAAAAGATCGTTAACTCAGTACTCTCATCCGTAGACTTTATTTTTGACACGGTCCCTAACTCAGTTCCATACTACAAGTATATTTTTTTAAAAGTCAAAGTTTCTTAAATATTTCGAAGATTTTAGTACAAAAAGTTTCTTTAAAAAGTTTCTTAAATGATTATATTGTTATAACGTCCTAGACAGGTATCAATCGTCTGCAGGTAGGTGTGGTACCACAAAAAATAACAACTATTAATTGCTAATCTTCAGATTATGGATTTAATCCAAAAGAAGGAAAAGAAAGAAAAAAAAAATACAACTCAACTTAAAAAATGTGTAATGTTGAACGCGTCCTTTAGCGCAAACGAATTACGTCCTATACCATTGATATCGTCTAGTTTTATCTAATTATATATGCCATCTTGATATTCAACTCGATACTAATGAAATAACTTTTAAAAAGTTTCTTATAAAAGAGTATTGGTAATCTTCGAGTCGACGAGTTGGGAAGTTGGGAAGTTAAAAGTCGGGAAGTTGGGAAGT
>JAULBZ010001591.1:0-21514 GCA_032360805.1 Neoturris breviconis | reverse complement strand
AAAATATTCTGAAAAATCTCTCCTCCACAGCGATGACCAGCTGTTATTTCGAGCCCTGTATTTTACCATTTTCTTATCATAACTAATCTCTGTTATATCACAGTTTTTCAAAGTCAACCATGTTTAAATGGTTGAACCAGGTTTTAACTGTGTTTACGTATGTCTGGGATATGCATATATATATATATATATACTTTTTTGAAGCTGGTGCATTTTTATTTTCTGTTATAGCTGTTGGTGCCTCAAAATGCCAATGTTTCAGTATATATATACTGTTTATGTTTTAATCTTGCAGTACTATCACCGGTTTATGTATTTGTATACTCTATTATAGATTTTCAGCTGTCAGGGTGTTTTGCGCAGCAGGTAAATTTAATATACATTTTTCGATCTGTCATAAATACCGTACATAGGAAATATACATCTTTTATAGGGAAATATTTTTTCAAGTACAAACTTTTGAATCTCACAATTTTATAATATTACATTGTAGTAATAGTTTCCATGATCTACTTCCCCATTCACCGTCCAGTATAGCCCAGTAACCCATTCTGAGCATGTTTTTCATGACACAAAATAAAGTATTTCTCAAGGCTTGCAACAAAGTTTTTGCTGTACGTTTACACTCATCTTTTTAGTTACCAATACTGGAAGTAGACGCTGGGAAATATTTGTTTAATTCCAATGTCGCTAGCAAGTAAGTATATCCTATATAATTTAAAATCTAAAATGTTTATTCAAAAGTATATAATCCTGTAGGCTAGTGTAGTAAATATAGCTGGTTTTGGTAAATTTATCATTGTCTGGAAAAATTTAGGTACATTTATAGGCAGTGTTTTAATAAAGGCTTGCCAAAAATCTTTCGATTTTATCCACTCTAACAAAAAGGGTCCAAATTAAATGATGATAATTTTTTAAAATTTAATTCATTCAAAAAATTTCTAAGTTATTATACTTCATCCCTTATCATTTGGGTATGATATTTGGATGAATGTGGTCAAAGTGTCATCAAATGGAAAATTCAAAAAATATTCTAAGCTAAAAAGTGGTTGTGGTCAAAGCCTCCAGTGTTTAAAATAACAATAAATAATCACTGTGGGGGAGTAACATTTTAGAATATTTGCTCAAAAATCACTCCCCCATAGGGATTATTATATAATTATTTGTTTTTCACATATTTACATAATAATTATACATAATCAAAAAAAACACTTTTCTTCTCAAGAAGCATAGGTAGTATATACTGGGCTCATATTGATTGGAAGGAAGTGGCAATTAATTTCTTTGCATGATTACTTCAATACAGCATATCTTCTAGACCATAGATCATATGGATATTCCTCGTTTGTAAATATATTTATATCGTTAGATATATATTCAATCAATGTGGTGATCAAACATCAACAAATCTTTCCAGCAGAATTGACGAATTAGCTGAATGGGAATCATTGAAATTATCGGTTAGTAAACAACTTTCACATAAATTGACAAGACTGAACATAACTGCCAGACATCGCCTGTGGATGAGTGCTTTTTGAGTATAGTGTTCAGCTTTTAACCTGAGCACTATACTCAAAAAACACTCCTCCACAGGTGATGTCCAGCAGTTATATTCAGGCTTAAAAATGACAAGAGGAAATAGGTTTTTATTGGGTTACATACTTCAGTGTTTGAAATAAGAGCAAATAATCACTGTGTAGGAGGGATTTTGAGTATAATTTCAGGCTAGAAAGGAAAGGAAGTTATGCTCAAATATTCCTCCTTCACAGTGATAATTTGCTAATAAGAATAAATAATCACATTGTGAAAGAGTAGTCAGTATTAGAATAGTGTTCCCAGTGGGCAAGAACTTGTTTTTACAGTTTTCAATCTTTACTGCAGACGTTGAACAAGTTTTTGCCTATGGGTTATAGCCTCCACTGTGGCATGATCTAAAAAAATTAAATCTCTTATTTGCCTTTGATAAACACTAGTCTTAAATTTCAGTTTGAATCTATTCAGGTTGAACAAAGAGCAAATAGTTTATGCTGTGGTCAGTCGAATAACAGCAAATAATCACTGTGTAGGAGTGACTGTCTTATAAGTTCCTCTTTTGCAGTTATTATTCGCTCATATTTTCACCTCTGGTATGAAACTTTTAAAATAATTTATTAAAATGATTGACCCAGTGTTCGAATTTAGCAAATAATCACTGAGGAGGAGAGATTTTTGAGCATTGCTTCATGCTTTCTAGCCTGAAATAATGCTCAAAAACCACTCCTCCACAGTGATTATTTGCTCTTAATTTGAAAAATGTGACCAATTGTAATAAAATATATCTTTAGCCTGCTGTTTTGCCTGTTCTCATGGCTACATTATCAGATAAGAAAGATATTCAAGTCAATATAGTGTGCAGTCTTTTGACGTCTCTAAATACTACGATTGGAAATAATGTGTACCTGTTAGGGGTAAGGTTGAAGTTTTAGTTATTTTTGTATAGTGCAAGGAATGTATTTATTGTTTTTGGTCCCATATCACAATGCAACGATGTCCGGCAGTAGTTGTATTCAGGCTTGCAAGAGCAAATAAGAGCAAATAGACACTGTGGAGAGAGAACTTTTTGAACATAACAAAACACCAGTATATCTACATGTTTTTCCTGTTTTTGTTTTTATAAGCGACACATTTATAAGCAACAGTAGAGAATTACTTCCTTTCCAAAGGTTAAGCAACAGTACTACTAAGGGACCATCTCCAAAATTCATTACAAAAGGAAAGAGTGCTGAATCGATGATCTTGCAATTGATTGGTTTCTCCGTCCCGAAGAAACCAATCAATTGCAAGCTCATTGACTTAACACTCTCTATCATAGATTAATTTTTCTCCAAATTATTGAATTTTACTTTTTTAAAGCTGTTAAAATATCTGCTTTTGGTAACGAATTTTGGAGATGGCTCCTAAGAGCTAAAGAGCCTAGCAACACCAAATACTTTGAGAAGCATACTTGTTTTAAACTCAACATACTTTTTCTCAACATTTCATAATTCTCCCTTCATATTCCATAACATCTCACAAACTTATTACAGTATGTATAGATTACCTGATTTTTCGTGTCTATTATTAAATTTTCTGTTTCTATACTTAGCGCTGGTCAAACGAAGCCAACATTTCGTGCAACATTGTTGCATAAAATGTCGCATAAAATGTTGCACAAGATGTTCGTTTTGTTTGACATAGATGTTGCATGGCAATGAACACATTAATTTTTGTCACATCGATTATGCAACATTTTTGATGTTGTGCAGAATGTTGCAACGCATGTCAAATAAATGCAACATGTTGCATGAAATGTCTCACAAAATGCTGCTAAAATGTTGGCTTAGTTTCACTAGCGCTTTAGCAACAAGTTAAGCAACATCAGTACCAAAAATCATCAAATTTGTAAGCAACATTACTGCTAACGCCTGGCCTTGTTTTTATAAAAATAAAAAAAAAAACGCATTTGAATAAAAATAATCACATTTTTACTGTTTTGTTTAAAAATTAGTATCCATATATGTTTCACAAGATAACTTGGAATTGTTGCAAAATGCAGTTTTTACAATATGGCAAAAATGTCTTAATCTGCGAATGGCTATACATTTACTTCTTCATAAGCTTGACTGCATGAACCATAATTCTTGTGTAGCTGCAGAGGTTTTCGAATTGGAGCAGGGCTGAATTAAGAATTATAATGAAGAACCAATTTATCTTTTTATATATTTCTGTATATTTAAGTACTGATATAAGTTTAGCAAGTATCTAAAACTATATATTCCAACTGTAGTCTGTCTTGTCATTGCTTCATATGTTTGTTGTGTTTTTGTGTGTCTCATAGTAATGCATTTATTTTAGCCATCTATTACTTCTGCTGATGTTATCATATGGGGGAGTTTGTACGGAGCAATGCAAGTGAAAGAAATAAAAGGTTTGACACATATTGTTGTTAGCATTGCTTAAATTTCTGTATTTACATTACCATTTTACAGTAACTCCCTATAAAATTCACACATAGAAAGTGAATAGCAACAGATGGGGGGCTATTTTGCGTGTGGTATTAGTACTTCTGTGACATAATAAGGAAACCTTTACATAATTGTCTGAGCTAGACCAAGAAATATTCTAATGGAAACAATGATGTTTTTTCAAAGCAAATTATATCTTCTAAGGGATGCTGTTCAAAGTATTTGTCTTCCAAAACTCATTTAAGGATAAAAAGTAATCTGCCATGTTTGAAATAGGAGTGGATAATCACTGTGGAGGACCGGCATTTTTGCGACATTTTTTTGCAGCTAAATCTAATACAATACCCAACAATCCCTCCTCCACAGTGCTTATTGTTCTTAAATCTTGAACAGTCTACACTGCATTTCACTGCTTTCAGCAGAAATAGAAGTGTGAAAAAGCTCTTTCATAGGTGTGCTTTTAATTGTTTGATTTCTCTGAGCAAACATTTGTTCAAAGGCTGCAGTAAAGACACTAAAACAATTTTGAATGCGTCTTTATTGCAGACTTTGAATAAGTGTCTGTCTGTAACAAAGAAATCAAGTAAAGATAATTGCTTCAATTTTGTTCTCTAATATACTTGAATATGTTGTAAAATCTATTTACGTTACCAATAGAGTCCAGTGCAAGCTATCCAGCTGTAATGCAATGGTTTGATAAGTTATCAATGATGGCGCCATTTGTGAAAGCTGTTGAAGAGATTACGAAAGGAATGGGTATTCTTGCATTCAAGGTATTTTTATAACGCGAGATTCTGGAGAATGCTTTATTAATATATAGATATGACAGTAGTAAGGAGTAAACATTATGATGAAGAAAGCAATCAATTATAAATTTAACATGACAAAATTTCACCACACGTTTATTAGAACTTTCTGTCACTTTCAATACAAGTAGTCGTATTATATTTATATAATTTTATATAATGTATTATTTATATCGAGCACAAGTTATTTCTATAAAATACCTACATATTAATGTAAATATATGTAAATTATGACATAAATTAGTTGCATCAATGCTACGTTTGGATGAAAAACATTATCAAACCTGAGCATAAAATACAGCATCCCAGACAACTCATTAACTAGTTTCGTCAAACAAGATGAATGAAGGAGGGGGGAGGGGGAGCGCTTATTCAATCAATAAAACTTAAGGTATTTAAAAATAATCGGGAAAATAGAATGAATACCACAATGATATCCTCCTATTATACTGTTTCTTCTTTTCGTGCTCAATGTTTACATCTTCACCATTCGAATTCTCATCTAACAGCAAAAAATACATATGAATTTTCGTTTTCACTAAAAAATGTTTCGAAAAAGGTCAAGTGCGAAGAAGCGCCTGGGCGCTTATTTAATTTTAAAATTACGTATTCGAGGGGAGCGCTTATTGGAATTTTTGCGAAAAGGGGGCGCCTTATGATGGGGCGTTTAATTGATGCATTACAGTAGTTAGTACTTCTATGCCTCGATTGCCATAAAAGATATTGAAAATTTTGAGAATAATACAAATTTATTGTTCCGACAGAATTTTTCTCAAATTTGAATGTCATTATTCTCATATTATATTCATATATATTTTAGGACTCTCTCAATGGTTATACTACACCACTTCTAACTCAACTTAAAAGTAGCCAAAAGAAAAGCAGTGAGTGTAATTATCTATTGTGCCATGCCAGAAATAAGAAAAAATAATCACTGTGCGAGGATTGATGTGTGAGTATATAGCTTCAGACTTTGCATCTGTACCTATGCTCAAAAACCACTCCACAATGAAACACTGGGTACTATTACACCAGTATAGTTTTGTATAGGCAGGTTTATAAATAACCACAAATATTAGTTGTACGGCTTTATCAGGTAATAATCTAGTAATCCAAACAAAAGCAAATAATCCCTGTGGAGGATTGATTTCTGAGCATAACTTCAGGCTTTGTAGCCTAAAGTAATGCTCAAAATTCCCTTCTCCACAGTGATTATTTACTCCTATTTCAACCAATGTACATACGGTTATACTCTCCTATACAGTGCTTATGCAGTTTCTTTTAATAGCCCAGAGGAATAGAGGAAACACTTTTATCGAGCTCTTTAATGCTTTCTTTTGGCTTTTGCGCAGAATTTTCAATCTAATGGAAATCACCTTTTCGATTGATGGCAATGAAACCAATTCATCTTTGGGTTAACAATAATAGTCAATTTTATTGATTTAACCTTTTTGTCGTACTTAAATCATTCATAACGATGATCTTGGTTGTTCAAACAAGGCTTCACATATAACACACATTCAATGCAACACTCTCTTGCCATATTTGCCACTTGTCAAAAGTGTATGATTATCAATACAGAACATATCAAGGAACATGCACACAGAGAAATTACTGCATAAAACCCTTCTATGTATGTTCCTTGATATCATCTGTGTTGTTACGTGTATAAATGTTCTAACTGGAAATCTACATTTGACTTTCATATCTTTTTCAGATAAAACTGATGATTCAGCAAATGTCGAGGTAGGTCAATATTATCATTACATCTGTGTATTTGTAAAGTATTGCATACCAGAAGATTTATTCCACAATCGATATGTTAGCTACCTAGGTGCCAGTGGTTCTAATAAGAGCAAATGATCACTGTGTAGGAGTAAAGCTATGCTCTATAATCACTCCTCCATAGTGATTATTTACTCTTATTTTGATCGCTGGGTACTAAATTAGTAGAGATCCGGAATAAGCTGAAAATAATATTGTTGAATCAGAGTTCGGGCTTGAAATTATATGGTGTCTCCATTTCCAAGAAGCCAAATCATTATTATGATCATTTTCTCAGTAATAGTATAGTAACATTATGATCATTCTCCCATTCAATAGTATGATCATTCCCTCTGTACCTTTTTCTGCAGATATTAAGGCGGCCTTTACACCTACCCCTAAATTACTTTCTCCCTATAAGATCTTGATTTTGATTGTTTGAAGATTGCCCAATTAATAATATCTATTATTGGAAGATGTTGTTATTTTATTTATAGCTTTGAATTAATTGAAATATATTTTCCTTTTATATGTTACAGGAGTCTGGTGGACCAAGTAAAAAAGACATAGACGATGCAAAATGCCATTGGTTGAAAGGTAGAGATGGAGTGGCGAAGCCAAGAGTGTACACCCATCCAATGTATGAATTGTTCTTAGCACATTAGACAAAATTTAAAGCTATTGCTTTCACAATGCAAGTTATCATACTATGTTGAAATTTGGTCTCGGCATTTTTACTTTTGCAGAATTTGTTATTGAACTTATTTAAATTTATAAGTGTGTCATTATTCTGTTAGTGACATGAAACAGAAAATGAGGGGAAAAGTAAAGAAAAGATTTGTATTGGGAATAAAGATAGACTTCTACTGTATCATAAAATGCTGATTAATATCAAAATGCAGACTTCTACTCTATCATAAAATGCTGATTAATATCAAAATGAATTTTAAACTTTCCCCCTCCATTTAAATTCTAATAATGCAACCAAGTCTTAAAGGACCAATTTTGCAATTCCATGGAAAATCATAAAAGTAAGCATTTAATTTTAAATTGTGAGGAAGATATGCAGTTTATTTTTCAAGCTTTTAAAAAACAATTTTTGTAATACATTGTATTTTTGGACATTGGTCGGAATAAGAGTGATTAATCATTGCATTGCAGAAGAGTGATTTTTATGCTCAAAAAATCATGCCTCCACAGTGATTGTTTATCACTGCTAAGATAAAAGTACAACATCTACTGCCAGTGTTTGAAATAAGAACAAATAAGCACTGTGGAGGAGGGATTTTTTAGCATTGCTTCAATGCTGAACAGATCACTCCACCACAGTGATTATTTGCTTTTATTTCAAACACTGAGTATATATATTGTTTTTATATCATTAATTAATCCAGGCCTCCTAATTTTGTGATTGATTCAATAGTTGGCCACAGTCATGCTTGTTTGGAAGTGCTATCATCTACCAAAATGTTAGAATCAAAGAAGTTTCCAAAAAATATACCTTTTCTTTCATAGATTACCAAAGAAAGATGAAAAGAATATTCTGATTACTGCAGCTTTACCGTATGTCAACAATGTTCCTCATCTTGGAAATATTATTGGGTGTATACTCAGTGCTGATGTCTACGCAAAATTTTGTCGTTTACGCAATTATAATAGTCTTTATATATGTGGTACAGACGAGTATGGTACGGCGACTGAAACTAAAGTAAGTAATAATAATTCTCTTCTAGTATTTGCTGCACAACTTACCTGGTCCTGTCTTTTAAAGAATCATCAATTCATTGGTTTCTTCGGTAGGAAATAACCAATTAAATGCAACCTACCGATTAACTTATTTAATCATACAGTGCGCGAAATAAGAGCAAATAATCACTGTGGAGATTGATTTTTGCGCATAGATTCAGGATATGAAGCCTGAAGCAATGCTCAAACGTTACTCCTCTACAATGGTTATTTGCTATTATTTTAAACACTGTTCATACTACTTTATATTAGGCACTTGCAGAGGGTTTGACACCTCAACAAATCTGTAATAAGTATAACAAATTACATGCAGATATTTATAAATGGTTTAATATCGAGTTTGATTACTTTGGTAGAACCTCTACAGATGAACAAACAAAGTAAGTATGTTTTTCGATTCTACTCAAGATGTGGCCTAGCCTGAAAATAACTATTGTACATCAACTGTGGAAGAGTGTTTCATCTTTGCAGTTAAAAACTAGGAAACATATTACTGTATGGGTCATTTCCTACAGTTGTTTTCAGTATTTTTGTCACATGTTCTGATTGAATTTTCTCTCTGTTGTATACCTAAATAAACAATATATTTCATGCAGTAAGTCCGCAAAAATTAGAGTATGCAAATTAAAAATTTGTGAAGATGATTGTAAGAATCACATATTTTTATAACGATTACTAAAACGTGATTCTTTATTTGATCAAAATGTGTAAAAACTAGAAGAAAATAACATATAGACCTACAGTGTAGTTTAAATAATAGTAATTGATGTGCAATACATTTCTTTGTAGAATAACACAAGACATATTTTGGAAAGTACATAAGAATGGCTATCTACTTGAAGATACCATGGATCAGCTACAATGTGTACCTTGTAAGAGGTAGGAAGAAAACAATAGGTTCACTCCCTCTGTAAATGTTATTATTATCTGTTATTATAACTAGTTTTACTTAATAAAACCATTTCCAAAATTCGTTCCCAGAGAAAGTGTGATTGAATCAATGCTCATTAATCAATTCTTCATCCCGAGGAAACCAATCAATTGCAAACTCGTTGTAGATTCATTTTTCTAAAAACATGACTCTTTTTTTTTATTTGGATAAGACTTTCTTTATAAACGAATTCACAGGATATACAAAACTTTTTTAATTACAATGCTTATCTGAATTTCTCAAATTGAAGAAAACACTCAAAATTATAATAGTATGATCCATATCTCCTTGTGTTCTGTATAATTATGATAGCTTAATCGTATTGTGATGAGTATTATTGTTTGGCTTGCTCTACATCTGAATCCATTAGGGACTGACTCAACAAATAAAATCTACAGAGGGGAGTACTGAGTCAACGATCTTGCAATGGGTTGGTCCCTTTACTACCGAATAAACCAACACACTTCTGCACAGATTAATTTTTGTTGAATTTTGTCAATTTAAGTCGATTTAACCATGCCAAAAGATTTTTAGATGTCTCCTTACTTGAACCGGACGGAATGTAGGGAGCCATTATTTTGGATGGGCGTCGGTTCTTATAATATTTTTTCTTTAACTTTTCATAGTGACGTTTGGTAAATTTACTTCTTGTGAACTCAACTTGTTTTCCTTAATTAATACCCTTCTGGAATTATATGCTGTTGTGAGTAAGATTTCCGAATGTATTGCACATTACCTAAAAAGGTTGACATCTTGCCAGGAAATAGATACTCAAACACCCTGGGTTTTTAGTTATTTATTTCCATTTTTAATAGGTGGTGTTAATTGAAGGGAGACTTTTTTTTGAGGGGGTATTTCTCAAATTTGCTAAATCTTTCCATTCTGCACTCACATAATGTCGGTATTATTATTATCACAATCCTTGCTAAGAATGAACATGTTGTTTTTGCCAATCTCTACATCTGAATTTGTTACGTAAAACAGATCGAACTATATCATTTTAAGGTTGATTTGTAATTATATGGGACAACAATTTTTGCCAATGAAATGCCTTTTCTATTGACTTTTGCAACCATTTTTTTATCAACTATAAGAACAGTGTCTATTCATGCAACAACTTCAAACCACTTGAAAAAGACCAACGCTGTTCTACCATCTTTAGTGCAAACTTTGATCATATTTTGCCCACTGTGATTATTGTGGGTATTAGAAGAGGTGGAGAATATAGAATTACGATATTATATTTTTTATTTCAGATTTCTTGCTGATCGGTTTGTTGAAGGTATATGTCCCAATTGTAAATATGAGGTAGGTTTCATCAGAAAAACCAATGTTCGAAATAATGAGTGATTCTTTATGGATAGCTTCATGCTATACAAAGCCCGAAGCAATACTCAAAAATTTGTCCTCGTTCTTATTCCGATCACTGTTCTTATTCCGAGACACTGTTATCATTAGAAGTGCTTCTATTGTTTGACGTAAGAGTAAATAATGGCTGTGGAGGAGGAATTTTTTTACCATAGCTTCAGGCTTTGTAGCCTAAAGCTAAAGCTATTGTCAAAAATCACTCCTCCTCAGTGATTACCTCGTTACCTCACATAAATATTATATAGTTTATAAATATTTTCTGTTTAGGATGCAAGAGGGGATCAATGTGATGCATGTGGAAAACTTATCAATGCCGTGGAATTAATTGTATGTTTAATGGTGTTCTCATTAAAGTAGTAATGAACATATTGATTATTATATCATGAGAATGGTGATAAATCAATGATTTTTTCATCAGTGACTCAATACTACACTTGTCTATGCATTTTCTACTTTATTTTCTTTGTGTACATAACATGTGATGATCATTTGAACTCTTTTAAATTAATACTGGACCTTTTAGGGGCTTCTCAATACTGGAGGGGGTGGGGTTGGGTGTGTGTTTTACTTGTCAGAAATTTGATTACTAAATGATCAAAGTTGAGTAAGAAAGTATAGCCCCTAGGTAGGAATAGGGTTAATAATGATGGACTGGCAAACCAACTGCAACATCAGTTAAATGTAAGCCTTTAATATCTTGCAATGCTAGATATAACATCGAAGGTTTATTTGTTGTTAGCCATCCTATGCTTAATCATATGATACAGCAGGACATTGTCTGAACTGGATTTTATACTTCTCAACGCCAACCTTAGCAGACTAATTTCAGCTCTAAGTTGTGATTATTTGTACTTATGTCAAACATTCAATTAATGTGTTATAGTGTTTGTATCTTTGTATAATGATTATTTTCTCTTTCTAGAAACCTAGATGTAAACAATGTGGTTCTTCACCAATAATTAAAACCTCACAACATATATTTTTAAATCTTCCTGAAGTAAGTAACATTCCTTTCAATAAAAGCAAATAATCAGTGAAGCTATGTCCCAGTGGCACGCGATGTTGGGACAATGTCGAAGCAGCATCAAAACAATGTCGTTTTGCCGCAACCATGTTGTTGCCAGCAAGGATATGCTCAAAAAAATTCTACCGTAATTATTTGTTCTTATTTCAAACACTGAAGTATATTTAATTCCATTTTGCATTTTAAATTTTTACATTGAATTTAGAATGGCTTAGCCAATAATGAGTATAGCTTTGTGTGTATGAGCTTATTTTTTTTAGATTGAACCAAAACTACGTGAATGGTTGAAAAAATCAGAGGGAGGTAAATTTGATATGCATTTTGTTCTTCATTTTTTAATGCTTAACCTAAGAAATAAATCTGCCTCCATAGGAAATTAGCATTAAAAATCCCTTCGACTACACAAATCTCTCCTGATACTTTTGTCCCGCATTGCTGTTGTCAGATCGCTGATGTTGAAATCAGAGTTCTGAGAGATTGTTTCTGGATGTTAGATTTGTCTGTTTTCCTTAACTGTTCAAGAATGTTGCCAGAGTAGTAGTTAAAAACACACTGAAGTTACAGGGAACCACAAGTGTTGTTTTTTGTAGATTCCGTGTCAAGTTTGCACTGAAATCCATGCACGCACTTGATCATGATGAAATTATTTGTTTAGACAATTGAGCTCACAACACTCTTTGGATAATCGGACTGACTTAAAAATATAGTTTAGTTGCATAATCTATCTACAGTTAACTTGATGATATTCAGTTATATTTGTTTTCTATGGGTTTTTTAAATACACATGTCACACTTTATACAAAAAAAAGTAGTATTTGTTGTCTTAGTTACCGTGTTCTAAATCCTAATATTTTAAATATACTGGTCCGGAATACTGGAAATTATTTTGGTTGTTTTAATTTTGGTTTCCCCGCTAAATCTGGTAATAACAAAACTCCATTGAAAAGACAAGCAAATTATGCGATCAATCACCATTATCTGTTGTACTTACTTTTTATATACCAAATTCCTACCAAAAGTAGGTATGATTTGTGAATTGCTCTTGTTTTGAGCAATTCACAAAGTTTTGGTTAGTGTTTCATTTTGTGTGATTTTTTTTAGAAAACTGGACAAGTAATTCGAAACAAATAACAAGAGGTTGGTTGGCAGACGGTTTGAAACCACGTTGTATTACAAGAGATTTGAAATGGGGTACACCAGTTCCAATGGAAGGATATACAGATAAAGTGTTTTATGTTTGGTTTGATGCACCTATTGGGTGAGTGTCAATTTGAAGCTACTCAATATTGAATAGATGTTGTTCGAACTTCAATTAGACGGAAAATTCCATGTGTAAGCCAGAAGAGGACATTCCATTGGTAGACGTGACATGTCAACCAATCAACCAACATTCCATGCCCACTGTGTCTTGTTTGTGAATCAATGTATGTTGATTGGCATCAGCAATTAAATTCTTTCTTGTAGTTAAATGTTTATAAAAGATTTACGCTTTTTGTTTCAAGGCAATTTGTCAAGCACATAGTGTCCTCACTCCCAGTCTGCTTGGGGACTTAGATTTTGGGAATTAGCCTACTAAGCGGGGATGACAAATATTGTTCTTCTTGAGGTGGGAGATATATTGTGTGGGGGATAATTTTCTTCTGGGAAAGGTGTAGAAGATGGCGATTTGGAGCAACATAAAATTATTAATATCAGTCGATCAAAAATAGATTTTCCCTGTACATATTTGTGTCATTTAATTTTAACTTATTTGCTTAAGTTAAAGGACCGTCTCAAAAATAAAAATCTACTGAGGAGAGTACTGAGTTAATGATCTTGCAATGGATTGGTTTCTTCGTACTGTAGAAACCAATCCATTGCAAGCTCAGTGACCTAACATACTTCTGCACGGATTCATTTTTGTTGAATTTTGTCAATTTTAAGCGAAATTTTGTGATGGTCCCTAATGAATTTCTTCTGTTAAGGACACATTTTAAGGATAATCTTAAACTAGCTCTTGTAACTTGTATACTTTATATTTTTGATGTCTTTTCCTTGATTTCTTCTGTCTTGAAAGAGTATAGATCTGCACCGTACTGTACTGTATAGTTATCTAGTCTTCTTTTTCTTGATAGAGCCTCTACATTTTAAATAAATTATAAATTCGAAATTAAATGAACATTGAGTTCTAACATTGATGAGTTCTACCAAAAGAAACACTCTTGCATATTTAGTATGTGATAAGTAGTTTTCTGTTGTTGATATTTTAACTGACATCGCCATTTGACTTCAACAATATTTGCATTATTTATAAAGAATTAAGTAAAAGTTTTTTTATGATTAAGATTATAGGTATATTCGTGTGGGACGGGTTTGCGATGGGTGGCAGTGGTTGGAGGACACTATGGGGGAAAAACGGTTTTATTTGCCAGAGGGGGAAATTGATTTTGCTGTGGAAAGGGTTTGCTTGGAGGATCAGGGGTGAGGAAAGGGTAAGTGGGTGAAGGACACTATGAGCAGTTCTGGGTTTAATGTTTAATAGTAGGTAGGTTTTGTGAATTTTGTAACATGAAACCAAAATGATAAAAAGTGTCTGCCAATCAGAACTGTATATTTCACTGGAAGAAATTCTGCAGAATAAATATTTGCATTTAAAAAAGACCCCAAAAATTACTAATTTCACGGAATTAATTTTCGTGGGGTGCAAGTAATGGAATTTATTTTCACGATTGAAAGTTGGAACGAACAAATTTATTTTCATTGCTTACATTAAACCAACAAATACATTGAAACATTGAAATTGGAATTTCAAAATAATAATGAAAATTGCGGAATATATTTTTACGATTGATTCGTTTTCTTTGAATTTAGTGTAGAAATTATTTTTTTGATTTAGGGGCAAAATCGTGAAAATCAATACCACAAAAAAAAATTCTGATCTAACCATTATATTTTTAGCGGTTAAAAACAAGTTTTTCTTGCATCTAGATATCTTTCCATTACTGCTAACTATACTGACCAGTGGAAACTATGGTGGAAAAATCCTGAACAGGTATAATCTTATTTCTCACCACTCTCAAAAGTTTGTTCTAATAATAACTTTCTTGATAGATTTAAAAAAGGGTGTTGAATCAACGAGCTTACAATGGATTGATTTCTTGCAATCCATTGCAAGATCGTTAACTCAGTACTAGTTTCCGTGGATTTATTTTTGAGTTGTTCCCTAAGTCTAGCACTGTTATAATGCAAAGCGAACTAAAAACATTTGCTTCAGTAGAATTGAAGGACCAGTACAATTTCGCCATTTACATAATTCTCTCACTCCCTCAGCTAGAATTTTAAGCATATTTTATATCGACCCTATCCATTATTTTACCCCTTGCCCTTTGGTAGGCCATTTCCAATTTATATGAGTTAGTGTTACCAGATGTGTTAGGGACCATCTCCAAAAATTCGTTTGCAACGATCTTGCATTCGATAACTCTCTTCATCGTAGATTAATTTTTCTCAAATTCATTGATTTTGGCTTCTTTAAAGCTACTAATAATTAAAAACCTGTTTTTTGAAACGAATTTTGGAGATCGTTCCTTACAGTGGTTGAAGTAAGAGTAATTACTCACTGTGGAGGAGGGGCTTTGATCATAGCTTCAGGATATAAAACCTGAAGCAATACTCAAAAAGCACTTCTTTGCAATGATCATTTGCTATTATTTCGAGCACTTGTTACTTTTTTTGACTGTTGTTTTCTGTTTGAGAGTTGTTGATCTGAATGAAATATACATAAAATAGTTTTGTGTAAAGATGGAAATATTAACTAATGTTTTAGGTTCAATTGGTTCAATTCATGGCAAAAGATAATGTTCCCTTTCATACAGTTGTGTTTCCATCTTCACTCCTTGCAGCTGACGATAATTTTACAATTTTAAATGAAATTAGTTCCACAGAATATTTGAATTACGAAGATGATAAATTTTCAAAAAGTCGTGGTGTTGGAGTATTCGGTGATCATGCAGAGAGCACTGGAATACCAGCTGATATATTTCGATTTTACTTATTGTATGTTAGACCGGAAAGTCAAGTAAGTTCATTTATGTAAATAACCTCTGTAGAGAAGGGATATTTAGCATAACTTCAGGCTTTATAGTCTGAGTCTGTTTAAAAACCATTCCTCCACAGTAATTATTTGCTCCTAATTTGATCATGGAGGGGTGAGAGGTCAACTGGATATGGGAATTTAATGGTGCTCTCCCCGACCATAGTTGTAGAAGCTAATGAAAGAGGAACCTTTGAGTCTACTGCGACTTAATTTGCCAAACGGTATTGTAATCTTCCACTGAGCCTTATGTATAGCTATTTGGAACAAAGAGGATGTTATGTGTGACAATGCCCATACAGTTATTCTAGATTCTAGATCCTAGATATTCCATAGACTTTTTGTGAGCCCTCTGGGGTTTACAGGGGTTGATATAACTGCCGATCATCACTCTAGAGGAGAGTGTTTCATGCATGATGCGTGATTATTATGTGACAATGTTTATTTTTGACAGGCTGAAAGCTAAAAGGTTTGGAAACAATTTAAAATACACGAAGCAAGCCATGGCAAGATTACTGCCTCTTCTCCAAACATAATAATTTGTGGGCTATCCCTGTTAATAATGTGTCCCAATGTGTTTTCAATTAAAAAATTGCTTAACTTTCGTAAAATTATTCTCTCTGTTATAGGATAGTGCTTTCCAATGGTCAGATTTAATATTGAAAAATAATTCAGAGTTATTAAACAACTTTGGTAATTTTGTTAATAGGTATGAGCATTTCATTTTTTTATGGAAAGATTTTACGAATATTCTTAAAACTTCTGCAAATGAGGAAAAGTAATAAAATCAAAATGAAAATGTGTTGGAATAATAGGTTACTTTCTGTCAAGGAGCCCCTATGCCTTAAAATTCACTATGGAAATCATCTGTGGAGAAGTGCGTTTGAACATAATTTGAACGTAATTTAAACAGATTGGCTGAAAATTGTGTTCAAATGTACCTCCTCCACAGGTGATTGCTGTGATATTCAATATTATACCCTCTTTAAATGTTTTATTTTCTTATTTTTATTTCTTACTAGAGCATTGATGTTTTTAAAGAATAGTTTCAATTCAACAATGCCTGAACTTCAACTTCTTGATGACGATTATAAATTAATAGCAAGTGTAAACAAAGACTTAACTGATTATATTGAACACTTGGATAAATTAAAGTATGTCACCTATATACCTGTCTTGAATCCCTGCAATACATACCAGGTTGATGCGGTTTTCTGAAGCTGATTGAATTGCTTTTATGTCATGTGTGTGAGGAATTAGTATAATGGAAGTGTGTTGTCTTTTTTATATCTCAGTATTTTTTGGTGTTTAAAAGAGTAGGGCGTTTGTGAGAAACGCTTGTTCTTTTGCCACTAGTTTTATTTATTACAATATTGGTCATAATAATGACAAATTGACCGTTTTTGACCTGAAACCTGAAAACGTTGTTCTAACGTTATTTTCTGACTTTGAACAGGTTTTTGCCGGCTTTATCATAATTTGTGAGGCCTTGATTTTAAACTTAATGGTTTACTTTTACGATATAAAGCAGACTTGGGATATACCCAGTGAGAAAAAAAACTTGTTCAAAGTCCACAGTAAAGATGCTAGAACAACTAGAAGATGCTAGAACAACTAGCGACTTTACTACGGACTTTGAACAAGTTTTTGTCCACTGGGTAAATATTGTAGTTAGAATTGATTAGGTAAGGGACCATCTCAAAATTTCGCTCCAAAACCAAATTTGTCAACTAAAATTGACCAAATTCAACAAAACTGAGTCTGCAGAAGTGTGTTAGGTCAATGGGCTTGTACCGAAGAAACCAATCCATTGCAAGATCATTGACTCAATACTCTTAGATTTTATTTTTAACACGGTCCCTAATGAAAAAGTATCATTGTTTTAGATTACGAGATGGTTTGAGGATAATTTTAAATATTTCGCGTGCTGGTAATCAATATATACAAGGATGTAAACCCTGGGTACTAGTGAAGGGAAATGATGAAGAAAAGTAAGTTTTAACATCTGCACCCTTCGTTATTATTTTCTTGGGACTAGAATACAATACAAGCCAGGAAACAACTAATGAATATTACTCGTGGTGGAGAGTTTTTTGAGCTGAAAACTATGCATAGAAACACTGTTTGACAGTTATTTTTAGTCTTGCAATAGTCAGCATAAAAATATACATTGCATTGTTCGAAATAACAGCAAATAATTACTGTGGAGGAGGGATTATGTAGCATAGCTTCAAGGTTTGTAGACTGAAGCTAAACTTAATAATCACTCCTCCACAGTGATCATTTGTTCCTATTTCAATCACCGCTTGTACTAATACAGTGTAGGAGATCTATTAAACTTATTAGCTGATAAATATCCAATGTTTTTCAGAGCACGTGCTGGCACTGTGATTGGTCTAGCTGTCAATATATCTTCTTTGCTAACAGTTCTCATAAAACCTTACATGCCATTGATAAGTAAAGAATTACAAAAACAGATCAATTTACCGGATGATTATATCGTTATACCGGATCACTTTGTACCAATGTTATCTACTGGACATAAACTTGGAACACCAAATCCATTGTTTCAAAAGTTAGATAGTGCGTTGGGTGAAGAGCTACGAAAACGATTTGCTGGAAAGAGAGATGATACTGTAGGTTTTACAGGGGTTAAAATAAGGATCGGTCATCACTTTTGAGGACAGATTTTTCAGAATATTTTCAGTCTAATTGGCTGAAAATATGCTCTAATATCACTCTTCCACTGTGATGATTGGCAGTGATTTTAACTCCTAGGTTACAGTGGTCGAAATAAGAAGTAATAATCAATTCATATTTAACCTATATTCCTCCACCCTTCCCCCACCTCTACAATTGCCAATCCCATTCGTGGTTGTAAGGATTTAAGTACAGAAAATGGTAATTGCCATTGGAAATCACCATTGGAAATCAACATTATCCTTTTACTTTTTCAACGTAATTATATTAGATGACAACTGTTTATAAAATTTATTTTCAAAAGAGAGATGTTTTGCTGTATGCTCTTGATTTCGATTTAGGTACCACCCAAAAAGAAAGAAACGAAAGTAGACAATAGTAATACTGATGCGTCATGTGCAGCTCAGGCAGATCCTATAAAAGCTGCCCAACTTGAAGTAGATATTGCAAAACAGGTTTGTTTATGTTTATGTTTTAAATTGCTTCGGATATCTAAACATTGTTTTCCTTTTTACCTTATCCATAGAAAATATTGAAAATAAATGGACTGGATTTCCTACTTGATATATAAAAATGTAGAGATGAGTGTATTCATGGTCCCCGTTTGAATTATCGCATAACAAATATGTAATTATATAAAAGCTGATATCTATTTTTGTTCACAAACACAGCGCGGAATACTACTGAATACGTAGTGCGTACGGCTCCGTATCCAGACTGTGTATTGCAATGTGTATTGTCATGCATGGATATACACATTCCGGATACAGTACGGACTTCATATTCGATAGTCATATATCAGGGAATAAATTACTTGTAAATAATAATATAGATTAAATACACTAGGCAAATAAATAGAAAACAATATATCAGACCCTCATCACGTGATCGAAATCAGACCCTCACCATCACGTGATCGAAATAAGTGCAAAATTATCACTGTGGAGAAATGATTTTTGAGCAAAAGGTGAAGCTGCTCTGCTATGTTCAAAAATTACTCCTCCGCATTGTCTTATGTCGACTACTGTGCTGAGAAATGCAATATACTCCATGATATCTCGAACATGTACCAAATTAGTGGGTGGGACATTCTTTTTACCAGTATCTGTGGAGAACGTATTGAATCAACGATCCTGTAATGCTTTCATTGTTCATGATTTTTGGCAAATACGAAAATAAAATATTTAAGCCTCACTTATTTTAGTCGCCGAATTGCTTGCAATAATTCAATTTGGACTGGGAACCAGAAAATCAGTTCGACGTAGCGAAACGTCCGAGATACCGATTAGTTATTTTATTTAATTGTCTGAATGACCAGGACCAAGAGTTTGGTTCCAGATAGAGCAAAGTTTTGAGTATTCGAAAATTGACTGTGCTTACATATATGTTATAGTCTATGCACATGTCATATACATATAGCCTATTATACATAATAACCTATAGCCTAATATACATGCAGTCTATATACATGTATATAAACTCTGTGCGTATATGATATGTATATAGGGTATATGTATACATGTAGCCTATATACACATATTGCATATGTGTATAGCATAATTCTCTATGTTATAAACACATGTAATAAAGATACATCACCGTTACAATATAGGAATAGTATGGTATTATATAGTGTATACGTAGTACGGGATGCATAGTATATGCGAATCTTTTCCGTCGCTAGATTTAACTTGGGCTCGGTTGGACGACTTTTTATGGTCTAGTTTAACGTTTATCTACCTTGACTTTTTTTTAGGGTGGTATTGTTCGAAAAGTGAAATCTGAAAAAGCAAGTAAAGAAACTATAGATGGCGAAGTAAAGATATTGTTAGAATTAAAGAAGCAACTTACAATTGCACAAGGCATTGATCCAAATCAGAGTAAAACAAAAGGCAAGTCTACTGGAAAAGATGTGAAATCTGCTGTAAAAGAAAAGAATGCTGCAAGTACTAATGGTCCGGCTAAAACCAAGCCTATAATTACTGACCCGGAATTAGTTTCACAACTTGAAGCAGACGTTTCAAAGCAGGTTTGTAAATATATATTGTAAATATTTCGTTATTTTTTTGTTAATTAGGCAAACTTTGGTTGGGATGTCATCACTACCATGCAGCGGCGACCCGTTTTTTTATTTTCTCTCTTTACCATGGACAAGCCTGAATATAACTGCTGGGCATCACTCGAGGAGGGAGTGTTTTTGAGTATAGCTAGTTTTCAGTTTTGAAGCTGAAAACTATGCTCAAAACCACTCCTCCACAGGTGATGTCCAACAATTATATTTAGGTTTTTTTGGGTGTGGTCAAAGAAACCTGATAATTGGAAAGTTTGTATTATGGATTGGTATTATTCGCTGTTGGTACATGAAGTCGTTTTGACGTTGTTTCGATGTTGATCCGGCGCCGTGTACCCGTTACCCAGTGAACAAAAACTTGTTCAAAGTCAGCAGTAAAGCCGCTAGAACAACGTCGTTCTAGCGTCTTTGCTGCTGACTTTGAACAAGTTTGTGCCCACTCGGTACATTCATTTTTCATTAATATTACAATACTAATGTCAGATCTTTTCAATTGTTTATAAACAATTACCTTTGTTGAATGTATTTAGGGTGGTATTGTTCGAAAAGTGAAGTTCGAAAAAGCAAGTAAAGAAACTATAGATGGCGAAGTAAAGATACTGTTAGAATTAAAGAAGCAACTTGCGATTGCACAAGGCATTGATCCGAATCAACCAAAGAAGAAAGGGAAGAATAAATAGAAATATTTACAATATTAATAGGATTTTACACTGAAATTTTACATTGAATTTATTGTATGGTGGCTGTAGGAAAGAAATGATTTAAAACGCGTATTGAATGTTTTAATTGTGTATTTTTTCCCATTCCCTACCCCACCCCACTACCCCCAAAAACTTGTTCAAAGTTCGCAGAAAAAAACAACGTCGTTCGACATTCGCTACAAAAACAACTGTAATGAGCAGATCTTTGATTAGTGGACGCATTGAGCAATTATGAATATATTTTTTTATAATTATAATTCCTACTACAATGGTGTGCATATATATTTGGGAAAAAGGGAAATTCGTGCAAAAATTCGGAATTTCAACTTTGACAAAAAGCCTTAAATT
>JAULBZ010001590.1:1147-21523 GCA_032360805.1 Neoturris breviconis | reverse complement strand
AATTTTGTCCCTTGAACTGGATTATTCTCCGAAAGAAGGACCACTGCAGGCACTCAATATTTTGAATATGCCCAACTTTGGTTGGACACCATAATACTGAACAGTATTCTATGCGGGGAATGATTAAAGATTTCCATAATGTTAACATTAACTCCTTGGAGCGTGAAGTAAATGTTCGTAAAACCCATGATGTCATTGACTTTCCAATATCTATGGTTTTTTCAATTTGCGCTTGGAAAGTTGCATTTGCAGAGATGGTTATTCCAAGGTCCTTTGTTTCATTTTTTATTTGTATGATGGTTCCATCTGGTGATTGATAGTTAGTTTTGGTTTTTATGTCATCATTTGGACCATATCAAAGCACTTGAAATTTATTGTCATTAAATTGCATTTTGTTTCTCATGGACCAATCATATATACAATTTAAATCGTTTTGTAAGGTGCAACATCATTGTCACTTTTGATCCCTTTAAGGACACGGGTATCATCTGCAAATGATCTTACATTAGACTCGAGAATCCAATCATCTATATCTCCGATAAGAATAATAAATAATAGCGGTCCAAGAACACTTCCTTGGGATACTCCTGAGGTAACAAGAACGTATGTGAAGTAGACTGTAAAACATATAACAAAAACAATTTAAAAAGTGTCTCCTGCCCATGAATGAAGTTACCAAGACTCTGGGAAAGAAATACTTTTGGGAGTCTCAGGGAAAATAGAACCCTTTTTACGCGGTGGACTCAGGGAGTGTGTTTTAAATAAAATCATTCATTCTTAGATATATTCATCTAGTATATATATATTACAGCTGATGGCGACAGGAGCAAGACATCCTGTTAGTACAGTGCACGAGTATTGCAACTACCATAGAGTTCCACTGGTGAGAAGATTATTTATTGCATCTTTTTGCCTTCCTCTGACAAATTTTAAGACAGGGTTTTATTTTTTTATCTGGTCTCACTGTTTATTATCCAGTGGATTTAGGCTATACGGTAAAAGTATCAAAATTTAAATTTTTGGTTACTTACTGTTGCTGTTCCAGTTGCATCTTCTACATATCTGAGGTTGTTATTATTATTTACATAATTTTGAGATAATTTATTAATGAAAGTTATGTAACATTATCATAGTTGATATGAATTCTGACATTTTTTTTATTTTCTGGTCTTATATTGCAGTAGCACCCCCAAAAGTTTGAAAGCAGTTTTGAAAATTTAGAACCTAATTCCTGGAAGCACTGCCGACTATCTGTTCCCTTGTTAAGTCGTTTCGACCATGTCTCAGGGTAAGATCTGGAGAGGGTAAATAAAGTGCCCACAGTCTTAAAAAATATCTTGACGGCAAAAATAAAGTTTACGAAGAGAAGAGAAACTTGAATGGGGAAAATAGAAACAATCTTTTTGCTTTTAACAAGCCCAGTACGGCATTCAAACTAACAAAAAAATATGGTTGTTCTGACAAACTTTTGACCTATTCTAATTTTGATTAAAATATTTTCTAATATTTGGTGCAAGCTAAAGCTGTCACGATATTTCCGATATCGGGATATAACCGATATTAAAAGAAACGATAGATATCGATTGCGTGATCTACAGTATTGTGATAAAAGGAAAAAGGTCTACAGTTAAAATGCAAAGTAAGGAATACGAAATACCAGCAAATTATACCAACTATTTTAAGTGCGAGCTGTTAATTTGTACCCTGAAGTCTATGATATCTGAAAAGAATGAAAATTATCTGCATGGGCAAATGGATAGAATATAGAATAGAATATAGATAGAATAGAATTTCCTAATTTCAATGATTTTCTCCTTTTTTTGTTATTTTCCTCAGTTCCACATAACGTTCTTCTCAATTTGTCACAAAAATGCTAAAAGAATTATGGCTAACTCCCTGATATAATATGTGATCGTTTTAGTAAAATTTTAATTATCGAGCAGTTTCATCAGTACCCCTAAATTCTCGATTACATCTCCTTATCTCCTTATCTTATTTTAGCCAAAGTTTGAAGAATTAGAGACACAGGGACAAGCACACAAACCTTTATTTTCATATTGTGTGACTGTTTGTGACAAAAAGTATGGGCCTGCATATGGCTCATCTAAGTCAGATGCAAAGGCAAATGTTGCAATTCTGGCATGTGATGATTTGAAACTGGAACATTCTGGTGAAGTGAACAAAGGTTAGTGCTCAGTGGTCGAAATAGAGTAAATAATTGCTGTGGAGGACGGATCTTTAAGCATAGCTTAATAGCCTGAAGCTATTTTCAAAAATCCCTCCTTCAAATTGTCTGGAAAAGCTGAAAAATGGGCCTTTTTTAAAAAACCATCTGGAAAACAATATGTATTTTTCTGTGCAGTCTGGAAAAGTTGGAAGAGTATTACATTTTGTTCAAGTCATTTGTGAAGCATGTATATAGGCTCTAGCTTTAAAATTTGCAAATAGTAATTTCTGTGACACTAGCGTATAATCAAGCCTCAAGATAAAAGTCGTGCATCACATGTGGAGAAGTGTTTTTTGAGTACAGTTTTCATCTGCAAAGCTGAAAACTGTACTCAAAAATCACTCCTCCACAGGTGATGTCTGACCACTATCTTGAGGCTTGATAATGCATTAATAATACTAGTTATGATAGTCATAACTAGATTTAATCTGGTTGTCCTTATTTTTGATAACTATCACAGGGAGATACTGTATATAGATATTTATACTCAAAGCTGGAAAAATAAAAAAAAAACTGAAAAAAAAACTTTCTTTTTAGGCAAAAAAGGCTGAAAAATATATTTGCTCTTCAATCACTGTGTTATTTTGTTAGCTTGCCTGGAAGTAATTACCAGGCATCACCTGTAGAAGATTGTTTTTGACAAAAAAAACTCCTCCACTGGTGATATTTAAAATTTATTTGGAGTCTTGTCAGAAATAAAAACAAAAAAATCTTCAAGAAGGAAAAACAGAATCCTTTGTTTCTTTGATAATAGACTAGGTTATATGAGAAACAGATTTATTATAATCTCTGTGGTGGAGGGATTTTGGAGCATTGTTTCAGATTTTCTAGCCTAAAACAATGCTTAAAAATTCCCCACCTCAGTGATTATTTGTTTGTATTTCAAATACAGAAATTTTCTTAACAATACTACATGGTCTGGTCGTGCAAAAAAATGAAAAAAGAATATTTCTCACTAAGTTAAAACTCATGCATAATTTCTATCTGTGTCCAGAAGTATCTGTGTCCCTTAGAGTCAGCGCTTAGATAAGTGCTGTAGTCCTCACATGAGAAATGAGAAATTTCTGTAATAAGAATATTTTTCTTACTAACCCTATTAAAATCTGGGTTTTTTTGGCCTGTGTATGTCCAGGAGAATTACGGTTCAGTATTAAATCACCTCCGGAAAAATAACAAAAATATCAACAACAAAAAATATCCTAATTTTATCCTAGGTAAAGTTACTAAATTGCAATGCAATAAAAAATTGTAAAAATAATTTAAATCGCCATACGAGTCCATGATGCAACTTTAAAGTTAATTGTGTTATTCATAGTTATACAAGGTTATTTAAATTTTTGTTTTTACTATTTTCTAGGAACTGACCCCTTTTCGTTGAGTTTTGACTTATAAAATGCGATTAAAAACATTCTAAATAACATTTTTTGGTTGTGTTATTGAGTGCCTATTAATGCCTTCTTGACATACTTTATGGGTTTTATAAAATTTGAAACGAAAGAGGGTCAAATAATCCCGATAACTCAAATAAAATCCCAAAATTTGAAAACGGAATGGTCATGTGACAAACATTTTCTAAATGATTCCCATCACCATAAGTAGTAATTGGAGAAAGTTACAAGTTTCAATTCCATGCAACTTAAGTTATTCATAATTATGTTTGAAGAAAAATTGCAATTTAATGACATAAATTTTGCTCAAGGTGGTTTCATTAGGTATAGCTTAGAAATTTGGCCGAAAGATGCAAAAAAAATATTAGGGTTAATAAGGTTAAGTTTTTGTAATCATTATCTTTTTCATTACAATAATATTTGCTTTTCCAGTAATTGCAAAAGAATCCACCTGCAGAAACTCTATCAGTAAACTCTTCGAATATTGCCAGTCTAAACAATGGCCACAACCGAAAGACATTGTTGTGAAGGATGAAGGACCTGCTCATGACAAATACTATGCAATGCAATACAGAATTGCAGAAAAACTATTTCCTGTTGGTGCTGGTAAAAATAAAGATGTTGCCAGAAGAAGGGCTGCTGCAAGAACTCTGAGTAGCTTAAAAAATGAAAAGATGCGAGGTATTGTATGATACAGTATATGTTGACCCTAAAGTATATATGTGCCAAAATAAAGTGTTCATATTTGAATACAGTGTCCCTCCTGACAAAAGTTGAACATGTTTCTCTCTGCAGAGTATGGGGCAGTGCCTGATGGATCATAGGCCTACTGTCATAACATAACACCCTTTGAAAGCAAGCTTCATGAACCTTATTTTTACTACAAGATAACAAAAGCCAATAACTTATGCTTCCTATTGACTGATACTCGTGGATATAGTAGATCTTCTCTACAACTATTCTTTGGAAAGTATTATTATTACAAAATACAGTATATAAAATAAGAGCAAATAATCACTATCTGCATCATCTGTGGAGGAGTGTTTCCATATAGTTTTCAGCTTTGTGACTGAAAATTATGCAGAAAATACTTCTCCACAGATAATGTGATTAGTGTGACTAGTAGTGTTTATGATTCATTTCAATTCTAGGGTATCTTCGCGGTCCTGAACCTGATGAACCTTTTGGTAAACAGATCGCAGAATTTGCATGGGAAGCTTTTGGAATTCTTTGTATGTATTTAAGACAATACTTTTCAGTGTTTAGACTGAGAGCAAATAATCACTGTGGAGGAGTGATTTATGAGCATTGTTTCAACCAATGCTCAAAAATAGCCTGAAGCAATGCTCTAAAATCACTCCTCCAGAGTGCTTATTTACCCTTACTGTATTTCTAAACTTTTTTTATGCTAAGAACAAATAGTCAATGGTGAGCTATAGAAACATTCCAGATGAAATGCCGATCGTTTTATATTCTTTGGTAATTTTCGTTGGCAGGAGTCAATGATCTTGCAATGTATTGGTTTCTTCGTACCTAAGATCATTGACCGAACACACTTCTGCACAGTTTACAAAGTTGAAAATAACTGACAAAAATCACCAGTGATAAAGTGTTTTTTATGACACTATTAACAGAAGAAACTTTTGCAGGAAGAAACTTTTGCGAATTTCGCATTTTTGGGACCTAATTAGTCTCTAAAAATGATCCTTCACAGGGGAATGTCGATGTGAATTCAAAGTCCTCTGATGTTTTATTAGTGCATTTAAAAAAGTTTTAAATGTGTAATTCGTTATTCTAGTTTGTTACTTTCGTGAAAGTTATTCCAGCGAAATATATGACTTTTCTCCTCATGCGAAGGTTAATATCCAGGAAACACAAAAAAATTCACCATCTTTTATTTTTTTACTTGCTAAAGTTACTTCCCATAAAGTATAGTTTTTAAATACTCGTAAAATTTAAAATTGTGCAATAATTAAAGCTTATGTTGTGTATCAGTGATATCTCACATTTTCATTTTATGTGTCGCCATTTTAAATTATGAATTCTTTTCGATCGCCCCTTTTTCGTTCATTTCCCATTTTTTTTCTTTGTTGCAGGTGAAGAGATTAGAGAGACTCCAGAATTTTGTCAAGCATCAGATTTGGCTTGTTTTATTTTAGAAAATCATGAAAATGGCAACTTAAAAGTTGTTAGCATTGGAACTGGTAGCAAGTAAGGGATCACCTCAAAAATTAAGTCTACAGAGGAGAGCACTGAGTCAATGATCTTGCAATGGATTGATTTATTCATACCGAAGAAACCAATCCATTGCAAGCTCATTGACCTAACACACTTTTGCATAGATTCGTTTTTGTTGAATTTTGTCAATTTTAGTTGATTTAACCCTAACAAAAAAGTTGATTTTAAAGCGAAATTTTGAGATGTTCCTTAAGTCTTTGTTACCCATGACTGAATTTCCACAGATATTACTTCATGTGAAGTCTTTGTTTCAATGTTCCTACAAAAGAGGCTTTATGGTAATGCCATTTTGCATCTATTCTGTGCCTCTTATTTCAAACCATGTATCATAAACGACCATTGTATCGCCCTGGTTTAATTATCTGGCTATTGATTGGTTTATTCATTAGAGAATAACCAATTAAATGAGAGGAGCTATTAATCGGGAAAATAAGTGATTAGTTTCTTTGTCGTTGTCATCCAACTATGACTGCTAACAATCCAGCAACCTTAGTCACAAAATTATATAGGAAAAAGGAAGCTTTTTATTTACTTGATCTACAAGGCTAGTGTCGTTAACATAAAGAAAGAATATTATTAGTTTGATCGCTGACCAGCAGCTCAGATATAGACTTATTCACATATGCATCAAAATGAGGCGTGGTGTTGGTTGCTCTAAGTAGAAACTTGTTGCAATGTAATAATTTCCTTCGTTTGTGCACCAGGTGGTGGTGAAGCCTAAAACCTCTCATATTACATTTGGCTGATGCAGGCTACAAGAATCTACCAGTGAGAATCCATTATGTTTTTGTGTCATTATCTTTGTATTTTTACACACAACATTGTTTTAATCATTGAAGTTCATATTTATTTAATTTCTTTCTGATCATTTTAGAGTATCCAATGAAAAATGGCGGGTTATGAATGGTGAAACTGTTATAGATGGACATTCTGTTGTTATAGCAAGAAGAGCTCTTCTCGTCTTTTTATATGACCAATTAACTAAATTATTGCATATGGAAGAATCGATTTTTGAATTCTCTTCTCCTAGCGTTGCTGCTTTGAAGGAAAATTATGAATTTCATTTATATTTGAAAGAACCACCATGTGGCGATGCATCATGGCACACTGGTTCGAAAGAGGCAGAAAATTTGGATGAGTAAGATTTTTCTCTATAATTTTCAAAAAAACTATTCTTATTAACTTGAAATTTTTGACCAGCGTCTATAATTAGTTACGGTGTGAAAAATTGAAAATTTTCTGGAACTTTTAATTCAAAAGCGATTAACCACGCCGTGGTTATGGTCCAGGGTGCAAAAAAATGGGCGAATTATTTTAAAGTTTTTTGCTTGTAATGCTTGAAAAACAAACAATTGCTGTGATAGCGAAATTTTGAGTACATCAGACTTGTTGTCTCCTCCACATCAACTTACTCCAGGCTTGAAATAATAGCCGGTCAAAATCACTGTGGAAGAGAGATTTTTTAGATTATTCTGAAAAATCTCTCTTCCACAGTGATGACTGGCAGTTATTTCAAGCCCTGTAATACTCTTATTTCAAGCACTGGTTGTTTGTTTTAGTGTAAAAGATAATCATGACGACTTTTTCAATATGCGAGATGGCTTTGGTAAAGTACGAAGTAAACGAGAGACTGACGATATTGTTTCATGCAGTGATAAGTTGTTATTATGGAATACTGTTGGTTAGTAATCACATCTACTAATTTCAAGTTTATTGAAATAACATTCTTTTGTCCGTAGTACCACATGTTGATTGTTAAAGCAGTGTTTCCAATTTATTAAACCATTTCCTTTGGTGCTATCTTATCTTTATCTTATCTTTATTAAATCTTTCATCTATACTGCGAAACTGTTTTATTTACAATGGGTCGATGAATCGATCATACTCATTTGTTAGCAATGCAAAAAGTTCACTAGCAGGGTGCGAAAACTGCATCCGTCATCTTGACTAGACCGTTGACTCAACTTGCTTTCGTTGGAATGGCATTCGATTTGATCGGGTTTTTAGTGCTCACCATAGTATTGACCAATTATATACCTTTTGGGCACTATGAAAATTAGTATGTGACCAAATTTGATTATGCTTATTCCAAATATGGTATCAACTTTTCAAAATTCAGACCAAAAATACATTTTTGACCATATTTTTTGCAAAATTTGGCCAAAAACTAAAAGTGTGTCGTTTTTTATGAAAATTGGTATGTATGGCCAAATTTGAAGGTGCTAATTCCAAATCTAAAATCAATTTTTGAAAATTCGGACCGAAAATACTTTTTTTGGGCAAATATTAGTCAGATATTAAAAATGCTTCGTTTTTGATAAAAATTTACATGAGAGCAAATTTGATGGTGCTGATTCCAAATCTGGTATCAATTTTTAAAAATTTGAACCAAAAGTACCATTATGGGCAAATTGTGACCAAGAATTACAAGTGCTTTATTTTAGATGAAAATTGGTATGTGACCACCAAATTTAATGGTGCTGATTCTGAGTCTAAAATCAATTTTTCAAAATTCCGACCAAAAATATGTAAAAAGATTTTGGAGAGAAAAAAATGATTTTTTTTTTGTCTAAAGATATCCATAATCATTTCCTATAAATTTAGCAAGTTTTATATTATAAGCACAAAAATTATTAGAATTATTAGCATTTTAAATTCTGGTCTGTATTTTATACTTTAGGTATAAAGTAGGTATATTTCAAGAACCGCTTGCGCTAGAACGCTCAAATTTTCAATTTAGGATCCACCTTCTCTCGACGGCATAATTTTGGGTTAATTTCCATGACTCATATGATTCCAATTCCTATAGGATGCTTCTGATTCTATCTGGTATCAATGTTTCAAAATTTGGACCAAAAATACCTTTTTTTTGTAACATTCTGGCCAAAAATTAAAAGTCCTCCATTTTTGATGAAAATTGGTAGGTGATCCAATTTACTGGTGCAGATTCAAAACCTGGTATCAATTTTTCAAAATTTGGCCAAATTACTTCCAATCCTTTGCCTTTCCTCTACTGGGGTTCTTTCCTTTGCCTTTTGTCCTTGTCTGGTGCCTTGGACTCTGTTGCCTTTCCTTTGCCCACTTGCCTCTGCCGGGGATCTTTCCTTGTCTGTCGTCCTTGTCTGGTGCCTTGGGTACTGATGCCTCTTCTTAGTTCATTTGCCTGTGCCGTTCTTCTGCCAGGATCTTTCCTTTGCCTATGGTCCTTATCTTGTGCATTGGTTCTGTTGCCTTTCCTATGCCTATTCCTCAGTCTGGTCCTGCCTGTTGCCGGTGTTCCTCAATTTGGTCCTTCCTGTTGCCTGTGTTCCTCTGTCGACTTGCAAACTTAGTCGTACACCCATGCTCTGCAATCCTTAAATTACTGATCTGAATGGACAAAAACTTGTTCAAAGTCTTAAATAAAGACGCTAGACCAACGTTGTTTGACTTTGTTCTAGCATCTTTACTGCAGACTTTGAACAAGTTTCTTTCCACTGGGTTTTTGGTTATTTCCCTAAGTATCTCTTAACAGGAATTTAATAACATATTCCATAAAGACTGATTTCCACCAGGCGAAAAAGTCGAAAACCAAAAAGAAGTCATTCCATTGTTAGAAATTAACGTCACTTGATTTTCTAAGTTTGTTAAATCAAATATGCATTTGTTGCAATGTGTTTAATGTTTTTTTATTTTTACATAGGTGTACAAGGATCATTGCTGTCTAAATTTATTCCACCACTGTATATAAGTTCAATAACGTTATCAAATCATTACTCACCAAAACTTCTTACAAGATCATTGTGCTGTCGTTTAAAGAGTAGCCATATTCAACATCCTTGGTTTCAACACGGTTCTGTGGAAGGGATAGAAGATGTGTTATCAAAAGATGATTGGAGGAAAAGATGGAGCATTTATTGGACGCATGCTTCGATGAGTATGTTAATACGTTTTTTGCTAAGTACTGTAAAGGATTGTTTTAACGCTCACTTCCAAAGTAATGACCCTATCGTTTAACCCTGTTAAACCCAGGTGTTTTTTGGCCTGTAAATGCCTGGGAGGGAGCACGAAGTTTGGTACACTAATAGAACAACTAAATACACTTTGTCAGAAAAAAAACGACTTCGTGACGTCACTGGTACCTGCTATGACGTCATCAGTAACATTGGATTTTCGGTCTGTAGAATGCTGCAAAATGAAAATGACCTTTTATTTGCGAACCACTATCGCTTAATCCAGTGAGAATGGTGTATATGCAAAAAAAGTTGTTGAGTTATAAATGAGCAGTGTGAACGTTTTATCGATTAGATTGGAGTCTACTTCAGAAAGTTGCTGCGGCTAACTTATAATCGAGCTAGAAATATACCTTGTCAAAGAAAAATTTGTCGAAAAAAAAGTGGCGAAAAAGTGACACATTTATTCCTCGAGCGTTGATAAAAATAAGATAGAAATATTAAGTGGGAATGGTTTTGGTCAAAATGATCCAGACTTAGAAACCTTGAGCAAAATGTTCTATGTATAATACGGTGGATTACGTCTTGTCGAATTGTGAAAAGATAAAAACAATTTTAAGTTATTCTACTAGGGGTTGTCCAAATTACCAACATAGAATTGGATATTTTTGTTTCTATATGCCTTATACATGTTTACGTTGGTAGTAATTCCTCATTTTCTTTAAATCGTGGATGCAATTAAGAATCGAATCCATAATAATAGATAATAAGTAGTAGAATAATGATAATATTTGATGATAAATACGATAGATAAACTTTTTATTCCAGAAATCGTAAATACACGCCTCCGCTGAACAACCATAATATGCTTAACGTTAAAACGTGCACGAGATAAGTGCAATTTTACTCGAAATATCACTCAAGATAATTTACTCGAAACCTTTTTGCACACCGTTCTCACTGGATTTATGCTTTTCCATCGCTTATGACATGAAATTTGAAGAACCCAATACAAACACTTTGGCATAAAAGAATGACTTAGTGAGGTCACTGGTACTTGTTAGGATGTCATCAGCAACAGTAGATTTGTGGTCTGTAAAATGTACCATCTGGTCTGTACAATATTAAATCTGGTCAGTAGTTTTCAAACATTCCATATATTTAGTTTATACTTTCCATAAATAATATTTACCTGTTGAAAAGAGAGCCTAGCAACAACAGAGACTGTTTTAACAAAATTTTGTATTTTTAAAAAAATTACCCCCTCTTCAAAATCATGCTACCCCCGGAAAAATAACGTAAATATCCACAAAAAAAAATCATCTTTCAAATCCTTAGTAAAAGTTAGGAAAATAACAAAATTTCAATACCATACCATACCATTGATATAAAAAAATTTATCGCAAAATGAAAATGCCGAGTTTAATAGGGTTAAATGGGTGTTAAATATAGGAAAAATAATACATCAACGCCCTTCCTGATTTAACGCCCAGGGTAAAATTTGATTTTTAAATAAATCCTTTGAGTGTTAGAATAGTAAGCAGTGGTTTAAGTAAGAGCAAATAATCAATGTGGAGGAAATTTTTTTGCATATCTTCAAGCTAAAATATCTCCTCTACAGTGATTATTTACTTCGACTACTCCAACAGAGTTCACTAGAGCAAAATCTATTATCTCCTGAAGAATAGAAAATCAAGGAAATATTTGTTCAGGAAATGTTTGCTCCATATGCCAAGCATGAAATAACATTCGGTGCTTTGAAGCAGAAAACCATACTGAAAACACTCCTCCACAGATGATAGTAGTTATTTTAAGGATTGATAAAGACAATTGCTCTTAATGGAATGTTTTCTTTTGGCTTTCCCACTTAAGGCTAAGATAATTAGCAATCAAAATTTGGTCGAAATTCCCATTTCATATTATCCAAACTTCGATGATGTTTTCCCGTGATTCGGCTCTGTTATGAATATGTTATGTGCAGCCTAAATAAGTCAATTTCTTTGATTTAAAGTTTAAGTTTTTTCAAATTTAGCAAAAATGAAAACAAAAATGAGTTAATCTATTCACTTCTATATTTTGGCCAAAGTTTACCTTCTTTGCCAAAACATTAATTTTTAGCAAATCATTTGGAAACGGGATCAAGTAGTAACATGAATTTGTTTTTAGATTTATCTGATGAACTTGAAGATATGCCAAGAAATGCTGGTATCCTAGACGCCACCACTGGTAGCCATTTGAAGGGTAGTGAAAGAGATGGAGAAATCCCCATCATATGTAAACGGAATATCTTAAGAAAATACAGAACATTATGTCAATCAACTGGTGCAGTTTTTGATGCAAAAATGACATATTTGGACATAAAAAATAAAAGTACCTCTTATAAAGTTAATAAGAATGAATTTTTTAAAATATTGGATGATAGCAAGCAAGGAACATTCCCAATCATGGATCGTAATGTCGATATGTTTTCACTTTTACCAGAAGATTTAAAAGAATCTTAACACGAGGTTTACATTGCGTGAAAGACTACCGAATGTATTCATGTATATATATCCGTATATGGACTATGCATCGCCATATATGGTATTATACAATCCATATTTGGAAATGTACGAGACCATATCCGGTAGCCTTTCACGCTATCTGTTGGTTTCAACTTTTACCGTACAATGTCATTTAAAAGACCTATTCACAAATACATTAAAACGAGGTGTTGGCTGCTCAAAGTAGAAATTGTGGCAATGCAATAACTTCTTCGAAGACGTTGTTCTGACGTCTTTACCGCGGACTTTGAACAAGTTTTTGCCCACCGGGAACGTGTTTATACACAGAGATGTGCGACGTTAAAGTTTATTTACATTAGGCGAAATCTTCTGCGTGAAAGACAAAAGCAGATATTTCATTGGTACTAAATGACGCCACATATCAAAATGACGTAATTTTCTACTATTGGAATGTTTTCTTTTTGCTTTTGCTTTTGCGCGGAAGATTCTATCTACAGGTAACCAATCCTGTGTGCAACAGATATTTGAAAGGTCTCTCATTGCTCAAACAATAGATTTTAAGTACAATTCGAAGTTCATACCGTTTAGATTTGTGTAGGCAAAACTTGTTCATAGTCCGCTGTAAAGACGCTGTTGTTCTAGCTTGGTTTCTCACAAAGACATATTGTGTCAAGAGGGATAGGGACAGTTTTCTAAAAACTTTTTTTGGAAAAGTTGTCTAAAGGATAAAAACTAAAACTCAGAAAATTTCAGCTCCATAGCGCATTCCAATTAAGAGTTATAAAAATGTAATGTGGAAAGGGGCGGATTCCCCCCCCCCCTCCCCCTCCCTAGTGCTAATAGGATTAACATTGTTCCTACATGTGTCCACTGGGTAGCTAGTTACCTCTTGGTCTAATGACAAAAATGTATTCTAGGATATTATATAGGTTCTACACAAACCTAGTCTGACCAAATTACTGGAGAATTTTATTTTCTTTCTCAGTACCAAGTTGGGAGAAGGGAAAATAAAAACATCAGTTTGATTTCACTATAGGAAATACCCTAAATAGTTAAAGATCATAACAATCAGTGTTATATTCTAAAGAGCAGTAGGTATCAGGTTAAGTTGTATTTATTTTTTCAGATTATGTTTTTAAAATGACTTAACATTGGTTTCCACTGAGCGAAAAATTCTGTTCAAATTCTACAGCCCTGTTGGCACAATACGTCTTATCAACGTCGCAAAGACGTCCTTTCGACGTTGATAAGACGTCTCGCGTGCCCACTGGGAAGAAATCATTACATTACCCAGCCGGTAAAGACCTGTTCAAAGTTGACAAAATAACGTCAAAACAATGTTCTTTGAACGTTGTTTAAACGTTATTTTGCTGACTTTGAACAGGTTTTTGCCGGCTGGGTAGTAGAAATTGACGTTACATGATGAGGAATGATGTCGTTTGGTTTTTGGCACGGAATTTTTAGCTTAGTGAAACTCAACCTTTACGCTTTATATTTCCACGAAATACAATTTTTTTTGTTGTATTTTTTATGCGTAAAAACAAACAAAACAAACTTCTCGTATTTATATCATGGTCTGAGAAAAGTAACCTTAGAAAAGCGTAACCTCGTACCCAGTGCTTCTTGACTTTTTTGAAAAACGGAAAGCGCGCTTTCCGTCTTCAAAAAAGTAAAAAAAGCCCTGGGTACGAAGTTGAGGAAAACAATATGATAAGAAACTTAAAAAAGTGATACTTTATCTTATGATGGAGAATTTAAAAAAGTACCGGAAACAAAGTTGGCTAGACGTTATTATTTTCCATTTGATCTTATGACTCGTGGGAATTTTATTCACAATAGCTCTTTCAGTTGATGTCTGCCTGTGTTATCCTCGAATGAGTACGTATGTTTATACTTGGTATTTTGATAACAAGCAAAGTTGCAAACAAAGTAAAAATTGTATTGTACTACTCTAGTTCCCTTAGTCTCTATTAGCAATCCTGGGATAAGCTATTTTGGTATATTCACGGCGCATGTTTTTTTCCTGGGAGTCAGAGCATCTGATTTTCAAATATCAATAAAAAGTAAGAACTTTGAAAATACATCAATGGCTGCCACATACATGGAGCCAAAACTCGCGCTAAAAAATGACCAGCCTAACTTTAAAAACATGTTTGGCTATTTATCCTGGGTATTGTGTAGCGAATATTACCCCGGGAGGCATATAAGCTCCCTACCAAACAACTGAAGAAGTTATTCTTCTTTTATTTTTGCTGACCACTGCATTTTTCTATGGCGTCATAATTTTCAATTTTGATGTTTTAAAAAGAAGCCTATAGTTTAAAATTGTTGGTAATTTTTGCTGATAATCTCTTGATTGATATCAAGATGTAACAACTATTTGACATAGTATAAAGGAATAGAAACAGTATATCTATTTCACTAAGTTCACTATAAAGTCTGGGAAACTCGGAGGTAAGAGTGTTCGACAATACAGTGGACTCTCTATAGTTCGACTTCCCCTAATTCGAACACCTCCATGATTCTATAATCATGTTACCCCAGTGGGCAAAAACTTGTTCAAAGTCCGCAGTAAAGACGCTAGAACAACGCATTCAACGTTGTTTACTGCGGACTTTGAACAAGTTCTTGCCCACTGAGTAGCATTCTTAAATTTTTGCTAACTTCAAAATAAGGAAGGAGCTCACTAATCTAAAAGTTTCTCCCGTTGCATTGTCAACGTAAGTAATAACAAACGTTTTTAGGCTGATAGGGGAAATCCTAACTAAACGTCAAGAGAGAAGAAGCCCTGGGAACGAGGTTGGGAAAATCCGAAAAGATTTAGGTATAACTTTATTTTAATTTATCTTAGGGGTATAAATTTTTAACGATTTCGCGATATCTAATATCCGCGAAAAATCTTAAAACTGCTCATTTGCGAAAATAAATCCCCGCAAAAATTTCTCGAATTGCTCATTTGCGAAAATAAATAGCCGCGAAAAAAATCTTCGATCTTCCTTGTACGCGTTCACAAAGATGTGCAGAGGTTCTTAGGAGAATAAAAACTCACAAGGTGTTATTTTAAAATCTTTTTATGTGTAATAAATATTTTCAATCAATATAACACGATTGCGTTTTCATGGTCATTAGTTCGCTGATGAATGTCTTTAGATTTGACAGCACGAAAAGCTTTAGATTTTTCGCGTTTCAAATTTTATCGTGTTTAAATCGTGTTTTATTCTATCCCCATCATTTCAATCAAGTGATCGACCAAGCCGCAAGTACTCTTTCCATCTTCGTAAGCCAAAAGACGGTGCCAGAGGTGTGCAGTCAAATGCTTTCTATTACCGATGGAGAAGAACGTGGAACGACCTTCCCCGGACCGTGGGTGATACCGAAAACCTCAACACCTTCAAGAACAGACTTGACAAGGCATGGATGGGGCATAAGTAAATTCGACGGCGTAATTATTAGCCTGAGTTCCAGTCCCTAACTACGACTACTACTTGTCGTAGTTAGGGACTGGAACTCAGGCTAGTAATTGTATGCTCGAGCGATTCGGAGGCCAGTTTGGCCTGAGAATTTGTATCCGTAAATAAATAAATGGAAGACACTTTGCCATCCGCGAAATTTAATACCTGGGAAAAATTCTTAAACTGCTCATTCGCGATAATAAATACCCGCGAAATTTTGGTAGGTAGTATTCTGGCAGAGTTCTCTACATCAGAATTTGTGAGGTATTGAACTTGGCGTGCTATACCAAACAATCTTTGCAGCAAAGATTGAAAAGGACACATTACAGATTAAGTGGTTACAACATTGTACATGTGTAAATATGTTAAAGTTACTCAGAGATGTAAGTGAGGTGTCACACAACACTTACATCCTTCCGATGTACCATTTTGAGGTGTTGAAAGAAAACCATATATAAACTTTGACTTCTCGTGTCAATTTTGGTAAAAATAAGTTTTTTAGAACTCTTTGTTAAAAAAACAACTTACAGAATCTGTTATTATTAGTGCATATATACGATCTTAGCATTTATATTCCTAAAGAAGAGAAGGACTGAGCACTAGGTTGTTTATCAAAAGTTATTAAAACAATGTTATTTATCAGGGAAACTTTGAAGTACCAAGGGAAATTCCAAAACAACATCTAAAGTAACAGTACGCTTTCTAGTCAGTAAAGCAACTATTTTACTCCGCGTTCATGAGAAAGATTTCGTTTAGATACTTTAGTGTAACATAAAAAGGCAGTAAAATTGTATTTAAAAATTTACGCGCCATGGAAAATGAACCGGAAGAAGTTATTCGCTTTTACGATGCTCCTGTTGAGATTGAAATGTTAATCATTCCTGAAGATAAACATGATGCTGCATTCTACGATAATGAAGAATATAGTGACGATGAAGAAGATTTTGAACGGTACAACATACCTCTGAAAGTAAACATTAATCTTTCGTCGTACAAATGGTTTCTTATCTTAACTGCAATGTGGATACCATCATTTTGGAGAGAAAAGCATCGAATTATTGCTGCTGTTATGCTGTGGTTTGTTAGAATTATCATCGCTTTTGTTTTGTTTGCATATATGGGATACGAGCTTGGTTTATTTTGTTTATGTTGGGAACGAACCTGGTTAGTTCTTGATCAAAAATTTCCCTTTACAATTGCAAATGCAATCCTCTGGGATATGAGATGGATTCTTACATATTCATTAACATCGATGTATTCTACGAATGGACATCTAGTAAAATTGATCAACGGATTACGCATACCTATCTTCCAATGGATTCGTTATAAACGCCAGCTCAAGTGGTATGCACTGTTCATCTTTATTGTATTGGTTCTGTATCCATGTTGGATATTATGGTTCGATTTGGACTGGCAAGATAGACATAGCTTGCATAAGATGAGTCCATTTTCTAACTTTAATATAATCGGTTGGAAGTTTATTTGTCGGATGATAATGCTTCCTTCATTTTGTTTGGTTACTATTGTACTATACTTGCTTGGAAATCATGTTATGGCTGTTGGTAAGCGAATATGCGTTTTTGTACCTTCCTGTACCCAACAAGCTGTTGATGAGGTAAAAACAACACTAAAATCATTGAAAATATTAATGCGTAAAACAGAAAGTGCTTTGAGCTTTTTTTTAATCTCTCATATGTTTTTACTCATGGCGTGTGCATTTACGACGCTGATGTCATCAGTTGAACGGTTACAATTCAGTAACAATAACACTGTACGCCAGAACATGACAACAAATCCAGTTATACTCCATATAAACACAAACATCTTGCCATTTAATGACTTCATTCAAACGAAATTGATTCTACAAAACATTCAAGAAAATTTGAATCAGTCAAAAAATGTCGTAAATATGTCGACTATCGAAGCATCTACGCACATGTTAAATACGTATGGACAGCTAGTAAAAGTTCAGAAGATACAACTAAATTTAATGCAGAAACTCGCTACAGTTCAAGAGCATGCATTTCAAAATATTTCCATGAACAAATTCATGTCGGAATCGAAATCGTTTTACACTTTCTTAGTCAGCATTGAAGACAAGGGTGGTGTATTGCGTGTGATCCTTGATAATGTCTGGAGTATTGTGGAAATCTTGGTGTTATATATTGTTCCTCTGTTCTTAATCATGCGTATTGATGATTGTATAGTAAACATGAAACGTTTTGTAGTAGATCTAGAGGTCGCAAAACAAAGGGAAAGGAAATGGGCAATAGATACAGATGAGAAGAAGGAGAAGATTTTAAAATATATTGAATCAATTGATGGTATTCGTATATATGGTTGTCAAGTACAGTTCTTTAAGACATTATTGTTAGCGACATTTGCACCGTTTTTTGCAATTGCTTTGAGAGGTGTTTGGAAACATTTTGGATTCTATTAATCCTATTAGCCATGCCTATGCCCACCCCCATGGCCCCCGGCATTTTTGTCGGTCCATAACTTTTTTTCCTCTGAACATTTTTAACTGGAATTTTCTGACTTTTGCTAAAATTTATTGACCTTTCTGGAATTTCTTCTTTTTCTTTAATTTTACTTTCGTTTTCGGGGTGTAGATGGTTTCGGACCAGAGAGTAAGCAAAAGATAGAAAATAAAAAACTGTGTGTGTCTTTTCTGACAGCCTTTTTTATGTAACAACATTCAATGGTCAGCAATAGTTATAAACAGTGTTTTTTGGACAAAAACTATTCTAATCAAGTCTATGTTCTCCGAACCAAGATTGCCATAAATAAGTTTTTATTGTTCTTTTGTATCCTTATTGCAATTGTGAGAGCCATGATTCCATATTTAGGTAACTCAATAATGATTATTGCCATCCTACCAGCCCTCAACACACAAAATTGAAATTATATAAAATTTTCGTACAAAGGTATGACGTCACAAGTAAGGCTACCTGTGACGTCATACCTTTGTCACCTGACTTTTATTTGGGAATTTTTTTTCCGGAGAATTTTTGGAATTAAATTGGACCATAAGTGTGCCAAGTTTCATGATTTAATCTTTTGTAGATCGCAGGATCTTAGGGAGTGGGGGTGGCACAATGTCTACAAGGGTCGAAAAAGCCCGTGTTTAATATTTTTTACTCGTTTCTACTCAAGAAAAATTTCGCTGAGAAAATAAAAAATATAAATTAACTAATCAGATTACTTTTCCAGTTGGAAAACATTTTTTTTTTGTCATTTGCGGAAATATTTTTTCCTGAGTGGAAACACGCCTTTAGATATAATCACTTTTGCAATACTGTAAAAAGTCAGCAAATTTTCTTTTGATTGGTCTCTCTTTTGACGATACCAACACAACAGGAAACTACTGAATACGAATCCGTTTAGCTTCATACCCTGTGTATTAGCTTTACTGGTCCGTATTCAGTAGTGTTTCATACTGAGCAAGATCCCTGACACATTACCCTTCTTTGAGAATGATTCTAAACTTTAGTTAGTTAACCATGTTCATTTATTTATGGATTTATTTTAGCAGAGCTTAGTTAATTTAACTTCGGACAAAACTGTTTTGTCATGACAACTACCCAAAACAAATTCAACCACCACGCTACCCAGCCAGCAAAAACCTGTTCAAAGTCCGCAAAATAACGTTAGAATAACGTTCTTTGGCGTTAATGTAATTAAGAGAGAAAATGTGAGGGAGGCGAGGCCATGATCTTGCAATTTCAAGAACAACTGAACGCTCATTGAGGACATAGCTTTTTCAAGGGTTAATCTCACCCTTTTACTCTGAATTTGAACGTATCAGTATCATGTAAGATATTAGCTTGAGCTCCACTACTTGTAGTAGTTTGGGACTGGAGCTCAGGCGGGTAAGATATGTATTTGTAAATATTTTGTAAATATTTTGTTACTATTTTTATTTCAAGAATGTACGGCGTGAAAGTTTGCAGCGAACAAGGTACCGGATACCCCTATAGTAATGTGTATTGCCGTAATACTCAATCCGTATGTAAGTATATGTGGTCCGTTTTTGGTAAACTTTCAAGTCATGATGTATATAATGGCGGTTTTCCACTATGAGAATTCAATCTCGCGGATTCTAAATGAAGTCATTACATTAATTGAAAGCAACGTCATCTAACAGGTGACGGTACTTTCAATTAATGCAATGGCTTCATTTAGAATTAGTGCAACCGGAAATCGCCTAGTGAAAGTCCGCCTTAAATGTGAAGTTATTATCAATCTTGAAGCCTAATCTACAGACAAAGATCTATTCTTTCTCTTAGTCTGTTTACTTACAGTTAATATAATACGTTGACGTTAGAATTAATTAACGCAAAATGCGTTAATGTATGATAATTTATGCATTATTGATTTATTTATTTAAATTATCCCTGATTTGACTCTTTAATGCGGCATTATAATTAATAATGTTGCCAGAGTTACTAGTACTACGAAAAAGAAATAATTATGTTTCTGTTGCATAAATTACCATCTATAACGCCTTTAGTGAAAACATCTTTTTGGCCAGTATCTGTCTAAATATGGGTGCAAAGTTTTATCTGCATCATGTTTTGTTTTAGAAACACTTTGTATTTAAACGGTATTTGTATTTTTTGATATTGCCCCCCC
>JAULBZ010001589.1:0-21538 GCA_032360805.1 Neoturris breviconis | reverse complement strand
CATGTGGCCAGGTTGAAACACAAACTATCCCGTTGTTTTGATTTGTATTTATCGACAGCGAGGTATAGCTGAAAGTTTGTAGATTTGAATCTCCGATGAATTGTTTGCCACGACTAATACGACAAAGTAAACGAATCAGTCATTTATGTTGTAAAAAAAAGCGCTAAATAAATATCGGATAAGTTAAACGTGTAGTTTTGCCGTGCGCTCTGTTCAGGGTTCAGAGGTTTTAGACGTCCCCTCCCGATATATTTTTTTTTTTCTTAAACTATATACGGTGTATAAGTCGAAGGTGATTTTTTAGCTAAAAATGATGCCTTAAAAACTCGACTTCTACACGCTGTAATACGGTATATATATATATATATATATAAGTTTCTTTCTACTGTATAATAAACCAAGTCTGAATATAACTGCCAGACATCACCTGTGGAGAAGTGTTTTTGAGTATAATGTTCAGCTTAAAAGCTGAACACTACTAAAAACACTCCTCCACATGTGATGTATAGCAGTTATATACAGTCTTGTAAACTATAATTGACTTGAATAATATACTGCTGTTGAGTAAATACATTATCCTGGCATATAGTGCAGAATAGCGTTCTAATAAAGTGTCTGTGTTAAGGAGGGATGAGTTAATGATTGCTGTGTTAGAAATAAGAGCTAAAAAATCTATCCTACATATTTAGACCACTGTGTCACTCAGAATGAATAAGGTATCTGGCATCAATAAATTTATGAATGAAATTTTAAAATGTATGTTCCAGAAGATCACTTTAATTTGAAAACTCTCTGAAGAGGAGGAGAGTGTAAAAATAAAACTTTTAAAAAAGAAGATTAGTTGAAAAATTTGTTTATGCAAGGGTTAAATAACTGCCTGTCATCACTGTGGAGGATAAATCTTTCAGAATATATATTCAGCCAATTTGGCTGAAAATGTTCTGAAAAATCTCTCCTCCACAGTGATAGCCGACAGTTATTTTAACCCCTGCATCAAAAATAATATTCAGTTAATTTTCAAACAGTTTGAAATTTAGAGTGTGAAGTTGAATGTTATAACTTTTGGAGATAATAATTGAGGGTTGTCGTTAGTTACTTAATGTTATATAATTTTAGGTCAAGAATGGGAACTTCACAAGATATACCTATGTCAAGTATGAAGCTTATTTTAATTTATAAACCACTTGCTTCTCCAAAATTTTTTTGTAGGGAAGAGTGCCAAATCAACAGTCTTGTTGACTGAAGGCTCTTCATCAAAGATTAATTTTTCTCAAATTTATTGATTTTGGCTTCTTTAAATCTGCTAAAATATCTGCTTTTTGAAACGAATTTTGGAGATGGTCCCTAATAGAAGATGTTACTACAAATAGAAGTGAATATTTATTTCTGTTTCATTTAGTCACCATATTTTCGAAGTATGTTTAAAGGAGAATGGGTGGAAAAGGAGCAGTCAAATGTTTCTATTCATGTACCAGATGATCTAATTACGACAAAGGGTAATGTTCTATATTCGTCTCTCATAAATTACCGTATTTCCTGTGATTAGCGCCCACCCTACAATTAGTGACTCCCTCCCCTACCCCTTTAATAAGTGCCCACCCCCTTAAAACCAAAAATAATTTCATGCTAATTACAGAAAATACGGTATACCATATGCTGCTATTTTCTGTTTATATAATGCACCAATAACATCCTATTTATTCATCTCTAAGAATATAAAGATACTTTACTCAATACCGGTGCAGTTATAACTTGTGCTGATAATATAGACATGACATCATGTGTCTATTACCATAAACTGTCATATTTTGCACCTTTTAATGTGTCCTCATACTTTTTATCATATAGCTTTGGATATTGCTTTTGGCAGTCTTTATAGTTATGAAGTGGATGTATCTGTTCTTACTGAGAATTTGATCTCTGTGTTAGCTGCATCAAGAATGTTTCAGCTAGATGGTTTGCTACAGCATTGTGAGGACTCTATGCTGGAAACAATTAGTACAGACAATGTTTGTAAGTTTTATGATGCTGCATCAAGATATGGTTTGACCGTTGTACAAGAAAGGTAAGCCTCAAAATAGCGATTAGACATCACCTATGGTGGCTTGTTTTTGAGTTTCATCTGAAAACTGTCCTAAAAAAAATCCACAGGTGATATCCAACCGTTATTTTGAGGCCTGGTAAGGTATAATTTTATAATTATTCTCTATAAAGCAAGCCATGAAATCGCTTGTGGAGGAGTGCTTTAGTACAGTTTTCTGCTGTCCTGCTTGCAAAAAAAATTATGTTCAAAGATTATTACTTTAAGATCTTGGAATTGTTAAGTTAACCTTCCGAGTTGCTCTTTTTTGGAAAGTGCTTTTGCCATGTAACTTTTAACTTTAAATTTCATATTCATGGGAAAATTTGTTATTCCTCTTTTATGGAAGTGTATTTGCCACAAAACTTTCAACTTTAAATTTATTACCTTTAGTGGACTAATTTTCGCGAAGACTTATATTTGCAAAGTCATTTTTTTGCATTTTCCGAATGAGTTATTATATTGAGCTTTAAGAGAGTACTTATTTTCGCGACTGAGTAATAAGTTAACTGATTTAATTGTTATTAACATTATTTAGACACATATTATAGAAAAAACATAGGATGTTTACAATTTTATTTTCGCGAATCAAGCCAAAATCAAGTAAAATTCAAAAAACATAATCAAGCAAAAATTAATCCACTTAGGTATTGGGAAAATGGGAAAATTGGTTCCAATGAGATCATGACTGGCAGGAACCATTTAAAATCATTTTCAGCAAACTCAGTAATCTCGAATCATACATATATATATATATATATATATATCACAGTAATTATTTACTTTTATTTTGACCGCTGATCATAATCAGTATATTTCTATGTTTAGATGTTTTTCTTGGTTGGAAAGAAACTTTCTTTTATGTAGGACTTCGACATTAGCAAAATATTTATCTAAGACATTATTAAAGCGATTGCTTACATCAAATGATTTCGTTGTGATGCAAGTTGAAATGGACGTTTATAACTTTTTGAAAATATGGCTATATTTGCAACTACATCCTCATTGTGATTTATCTTTAAAGAAACTTGTTAGTGAAACGCAGCGATACTTTCAAATACAAAAGAAAAACAATAGTAAAGAGTTTCTGACATGTGACATTGGTTCCAATTATGTTGATATATTTAAGTGTTTAAGGTTACAAAATATGCTTGGTGATATTAAATGCATTAGGCTAATAGAAAAAGATTATATAATTCCTGCAGGTAAGCACTCCTCGAAATTCACTATGTCAATCACCTGTGAAGGAGTGTATTTGAACATTTCTTCAGCCAGATTGACCGAAAATTATGTTTAAATGTACTCCTCCACAGGTGATTGCCATAGTGAATTTCGAGAGCTTCAATGCTTGAAGTAAGAACAAATGTGTAGCCTGAAGCTATGTTCAAATATCATTTCTCCACAGTGATTATTTTAAGCCTTGGTCAACATTTTTGTATGTATATATTTATTTATTTATTTATTTTGAGAAAACACAAGTTTTTCACGCAATGTAGTAACTTACAAACTTGTTGCGTTTTCGATCTGAAGTGCAAGCCTAAATAACTGCCTGACAGTTTTTGAGTATAGTATAAAAGAACTCCTCTTCAGGTAATGTTTGGCAGTTTTTCTCAGATTTGGAAGTGTTAATTTGTAATTGACATTATTGCTATTTATGTCCATTACAATAATAATATGAGACTTGGTGTGATAACAATTGAAGTTTATACTTATCAGTTTGAAAATAGAATTTAAAACAATACCGTATTGCTTCTTTTAAACACCATGACATTTATTGTTTTGCAAGGTTCATTTGTTAGAGGCCAGCATTTAATAAACATTTTAATAAATAAATGCAGTGTCTTTTAGAGGGCAGCATTTAAAAGAGGGCATCGTTTAAAAGAGGAAATACAGTATTATACTCAACAGTATTTGTTTACTAGATAATACTTCAGACTGTTTTTAAATCAAATTGTAGAAGCTCTAAAGCTTGCATGTTTGGAAGAGCTGTAAGGGTATATGGTATTTATAAAGGAGTGAGATCGTCGACGATCTTGAATTGACTAGCATAATTCTAAATGAAGAAGCCATCCATTTTAAGATAGTTGACTCAGAAAACCTCAAAATACCTATTAGACATCACCTGTTTTTGGAGTACTGTTTTAAGCTACGTAGCTAGCAGTTATTTTGGGGCTTGCTCAGTAATCTCTTATCATTTTATATTATACATAATCTTATATCTGCTTCGTGTGACTATCGGGTTATTGAAATATATAACTGTACAAATTTATCTAGAAAGAAACTTGTGTGCTTAAAATAAGTGCAAATGATCGATGTTTAAAGGGTGAATTTTGAGCATAGTTTCAGGCTGCAAAACTTGAAATTATACTCAAATACACCAGAGGGATTATTTGCCCTTATTGTGAGCAGGTTATTCCCCCTATAAAACCTGTGTCTAATAAATGGAAATGGGTGGTGTTATTTTGCCAAAACAGGATTTACCCCCTCTACAATTACAGGAGAGTAGATTCTGTGTGGTATATTTCAGGGGTTAAAATAACTGCCGGTCATCACTGGAGGATAGATTTTTCAGGTATGTTGGAAATTCTTTCCTTCACAGTGATGACCGGCGATTATTTTAACCTTTAATATTTATTAGCTTGGTTATTACCGCTGTATGAATGGCAATGGCAAAAAATGTTATCTGTATTTTCGGGAGAAGACCATGGTCCAGTAGACATCGATGTTAGCCTATTTGAAAAACATGCTGGGAGATGTGGAAGAATATTAGAGTCAGATTCCAGGGTAAGTATGGATTTATATTGTTTGAAATTCTTTTTACTAATGAGTGTGCTTTAAGTTTGCCTCATCAAATCTTATGAAAACTTAAATATAATTATAAATTCTATTTGTGGAAGGTAGTATACAAAGTCATTAGTATTAAATTTGTGAAACTTCAATCTTATATTCTTGAGGGTGTGAAGCCCTCCTATGCATATATCAAAACTGTTTTAACCATTGATCTATTGTAATACAATGTCATTAGAGAAAAATATCTTTAATGTAGGTTGATTAATCCAGTAGAAAGCTCTCGATAATAAAACAAAATATTTTACAGAAAATATCTTTTCTTCTGGCGCTCTTTCAGAATGGATCGAAACAATTTATAGACACACAAGCCTCGAAATGATGGTCGGCCTGTGGGGAGTGTTTTTAAGTACAGTTTTCAGTTTTGCAATTTTGACATTTATTTTAGTATTGTTGGCGATGGACTGGCTTTTCTTATGGAATAGATATTATTGTGACTTATAACAATCGAACACGAACACTTTCAGTTAAAAGAAATACTTTTAGTCAACCGTGTAATTTTGCTGTATGCCTACAGAGCCAAAGATCAGTAGCATTAAGGTAACCAAGGGTTAAAATAACTGACGATCATCACTGTGGAGAAGAGATTTTTTAAAATATTTTCAGTGGCTTAAAATATTCTGAAAATATTTTCCTGCACAATGATGACCGACAGTAATTTTATCCCTTGAAATAACAACAAAATGTATTGAGTAGGCAATTGATCGTTGTTAGATAAAAAAAACGTATGATCATAAAGGGAAGAGAACTGTTCAAACAAAGGTCTTTGTCATCTTTAACTTTTAGAAAATCGTTCTTACTCGTATGTTAGGTAGTATTGGCTCAGTGGGTAAGCAGTTTGTGCTTATGATCTAGAGGTTTCCGTTTCAAATCCGCCCACAGGTGAAAATTTGGAGTCACCTCCCTGGAAGCTGTCTACCTGTTTCCTTGTAAAGTGGTCCCGGCCATGTTTCAGGATAAATTAAAATAGATCGCGGGTTGCATCACCCATCAGGAGATAGATTAAGTTCTGAAGAGGGTAAAAAAGTACCCCCTCTCCTAATAGTGGCCACTAAACACCAACCCTCTCAAACAAGTTTGGATTGGCTACCGCTATCACTTTTTGGCGTTGGCATCCAACTTTTCTTAATGCCATATTCTCAAAGTGCTACCACTTTGAAAATTCGTACCAGCATGTGAGGTAATATTTTAGAAAGACTGACCAAAAAGTTTTGATTTCATCCACTCAGTCCTGAGTTTTGGGCAAACAGGGTCCGAATTCCATGTTTGGTCCAATGGGCTGAAAAGTTGTGGTACTATCTTGAAATTTGGTATCGGTATTCTTGGCAATATTAAATTATTCAAAAATTTGAATTCTATGAGGTTTTGACCACATTCAAGTAAATATCATACTCAAATAATAAAGAGAGAAGTGGAGACTAAAAAAATAATTTTTTTTGACATGTTAATTTTCTATGAGACTTTGACCATGACATCCATTTTGTATTTTGAGAATCTTCTTCCTCATCTTTTGAAGATCTTTTTTTTAAAAAAATAATTTTTAGAATTTAGGAATTAGTCTTTATTTTGATTTTGGAAAGCTTTCTTCAATTTAAAAATATATATAATTTGAACATTAGAAAGCACTTAGAGACTATAAAAGTTTATTATACATGTAATGTTAAGTTAATGAGTTTATATTTAACATTATAATAAGAAAACAAAGCCGATAATTAATTCAAAGAAAATACATTCTTCTTTGCATTCTTTTATTGTCTAGTAACAAATGCTGAAAACCTGCTGAACTTTGGTTTCAAATATGTTTGCGGGAACATTGGTTGTTTTACATTGTTTTACAAATAAGAATGAATAATTACTGATTTTATATTTCTTTAGATTCAAAGCATTTACATTAAACAGTTCAGGGCAAGAAGTAATAAGTAAAGACACTGGTGTTATGCATTGGAATTTTCGCACTGATGAGGAAATACCCATTATAACATTTGATGATGCATGGACATTTCCTATATACATTAGTGCAAGACTCTTACTTGCTTCTGCCTCTGTTTCTAATAATTTGGATGAAGTACCTTAAGTTATTTTGTTACTTATTTTGCTTCGATGTTTCTTGGTTGTTTTTATTACCAAAATATTTGGTAATAGGTTCTGTGAAGATGTGTACCGTCTAAATTTCATTACATCAAGTAGATTGAGGAAGGAGGTTGAATTTGATGATTCTGCTTAGTTCAAGAATCAGATATTAAGTACAGGGCTTAAAATAATTGCCGGTCATCACTGTGGAGGAGAGATTGTTCAGAATATTTTCAGCCAAATTGACTGAAAACATTCCAAAAAATCTTTCTTCCACAGTGATGATCGGCAGTTATTTCAAGGCCTGTAAGTGTAGTATCTACATTAAGTCCAACCTCCTTCCTCAATCCATTTGATGTAATGAAGTTTAAACAGTACAAGTTAATTTATATAATTTCACCTATTGAGATTCATTTCTACTTTCACCAACTGCTATCCCCATTTTGAAATACTTGACAATCTTAAAATGGCTAGAGTGGATATTTTTCTCAGCAAAGTCTTTTCAAGTAGTTATTGGCTGATAGACTGTCCCTGCATTCAATTCTTTCATGAATGCCATAAATGCCAACATGAGTTCAGAGGCCCGCTCTTTCCCCATTTTGCTACTTTGTGACCTGCCAGGAATAATCAATGTGATTGCAAACTTGAAGATTACGGTAACAAACATTTTTTTAATTAGGAACAATCTCAAAATTTCGTCTCAAAATAAGCTTTTTGGCAGAAATTAAATTTGACCAAATTCAAGACAAATGAAACTATGCAGAAGAATATTATGTCAACGAGCTTGCAATGGATTGTACTCTTCTCTTAGATTTTATTTTTGAGACGATCCCATACAGTTTCTACCATAAATATGTTGGGTGTTTATTTATACCTTTTATATTTTCCTTGACATCCTTGGAGTTCATAATTATCAAAATTATGTGCTACAAAGCTACTGTTTTGATAGAATTAAAGTTGACCCGTAAGTTTTGCAAAAGTAATATTTCAAAGAAGGGTGGTCAAAATAAGAGTAAATAATTGCTTTTAAAAATCACTCCTCCGCGGTGATTAATCAATTGTAAATTGTTAACATGGCACCTTTCATTATTAGAACTGTATACATTTCTTAACTTATGTTATCAGTTTTCTTTTAAAGGCTATCATTTTCATTAAATTTTCTTCATATTATTTCAATGTGCTTGAAAGAGAGAAAGTTTTTACTGGTGTTCTGAAATTTTTATAACGATATCCTTTATTTTTTTCATGTTGTTTATAGTACGTTTATTATAATTTATTTGTTCAAATTGTAAATAAGATTTTCATTATGCTAAAAAATGTTATTTCTCTGGTTTTTGATGTGTTATTGAAGGGAAGGTGTTAACAACAATTTAGATATTTGCACGCACCATATTGCTTGGTTATTTTGTTTGTCACATGACACGCTTTTTAGCAACGCGATAAGTTAAATTGTTAAGATGCTCTGTCTCCGATAAGAAAATTGTTTTCTTTAGAGTTTATGTTCGTTAGTTGAAAAGTCAGTTCTCAGCTAAATTATTCTGCCATTTCGACCTTTCACCAGTTTCCACCAGTGCAATATCTCTTTCTTATCGCACTGAATTTTCAGTGCAATATTTTTTATCGCATTGAAGTCTACCGCAAAAGAGTGCCGCTGATCTTTCTTTATCTTTTTGCCTGTCCTTTAAACATTTCAATGGTTCCTTTCAAATTCCTTTTAAATTCAAATTTTGCGTATGATTTTATTTCAATGCTCTTAACTAAAAAACTTGTATTGGAACGTTATTGCACTGAAGCACATTTTCTGTATAAAAACTTGTCACACTGGGAGTTTGACATCATTATAGTGCGATAAAAAATATTGCACTGGTGGAAACCCAGCTTCACTGTTCCATGAAATGAGAAACAAAATTTGGAGTCCACTTCTATTTGAGGATCAAAATAATTGTATACAGTATGCGAAGAACAAACCTGAGTATAACAGCCAAACATCACCTGTAGATGAGTGTTTGTGAGTATAGTTTTCAGATTCAAAGCTGTAAACTGTACTAAAAAACACTTCTCCATGGGATGTCTGGTAGTTATATATTTAAGCGTGCAGAAGGCCGATATGCCAAGGAACTTGCAATTGATTCTTTGGTATATAGAACCTAATCAATTGTCTCTTTGACTTCTGTAACTTTGGCATATATTATAGATTTCAGTCTAGCACGGGTACCAAGCTTACTGAATCAACTCTCTTCTCTTTTATAACTTTGTATGTTAACATTTCTCATGATGCCCATAGGTTAGCACAAAGCGTTTAAGGTAATGATTAATTAAAAATGAATATGATAACCATGCTGTATTGCCAGTTCTGCCTGTTTAGTAAGTATTGTTAAACAGTTGATTCTATTTGTAGTTGATCAAAAATAGAAATACAGTAGACGTCTGCTAGTTTTGAATGCTGCTTATTTTGAATTTATGCTATTCCTTACAAAACAAATCTTTAGAGTTTGCGTTAACAAACTCTTAATAATGGATGCCAACTATCTTGTACCTCTCTATTTTAAACATTTCCCTATTCCGAACGTTTTTCTTAGTTTGTTCGCACAAATAGCATTCTCTATTTCAAACTTTTACAAAAACAAAAGTAAAGCAAAATAATACTTGAATTTTTGCATATTGATGATATTTTTTCTCAGATATATTGAATACATACCTTAACAAGTAAAATGTTTTTTCAGAATATCAGCGTACATTTTTATTCTCCTGAGAACTGAGGAATAAAAGGGACTTGCAGTCTCTTCATCACAGAGGTTGACTCTTTCCCGTGACTTTGACGTGTCAAGCATTCAAACAGCCAAAAAAAGTAACTTCTTCAAAATGTAAAATGGTCTTATTGCATTACAGTACTTCTAACTATCCAGGCACACATTGTTTATTTTATTTTTGTACCAAAATTCCTGATTTATTATGAACTTTGGATTTTGAATACATTGCTATTTTGAACAAAATGTCAGATCCCTTGCTAGTGTGAATTAGCAGACTTCTACTGTACAACCATCATTACAGACAGCTATGAATAGTTGGGTTTTATAGCATAGATCATCATTCACATTTAAATTGCCATTATTAGGAAAATTTATCTCAATTTTTCTTTGGTAAAGAAAGATTTCATTTGTAAGGTAATTTGTTGAATAATCCATTTTGGATAAAAAAAATTGATAGCATGCTATAGGTTCTTTCAAGTTCAGTCAAACATAGGTGATCCAAGCCTGTTTGTAGTATCCTAAGGATGTTACAAGGGGTCTAGTGATGGATATAAATATGGCAAATTAATCTAAACGTACTGGATATTTCAATGATCTGCAAACTAAAGTTGTTTTTTACATTGGAGAATAGGGCTATTGCCATCACAACCTGACTGAAGTGATACCATATTGATTTGTATCAGTATTTAAACAAGAAGGACTCACAATTTAACTTTCAATTTCATCTACTCGGAACTGAGTTTTGATCGAAAATCATTGATTTATGATTTTGGACACATTCCGAAAAGCTTTTGGCACCTACCATCATGAAACTTAGTATCAGTATTCGAAAAAGGATTGTAGGAGTGGAAAATTCTCAGAATTAAAGATGGATTTCCATTAGTGGAAAACTCCGCGCATAATCCAAAAGAAGACATTCCATTGGTAGAAATTAACATCACACGTCAATTTCTACCAATGGAATGTCTTCATTTGAATTCCGCGCGGAATTTTACGCTATTGGAAAACGGCCTTAATATAAGAGCAAATAACACTGGGAAGAAGTATACTCTTTTTTCAACCACTGGTTATTTTAAGAGACAACCCAATGGGCAAAAACTCGAACGATGTTGTTTTAGCCTCTCTACTGCAGACTTTGAACAATTTTTTGCCCACTGGAATATATTATGTTAAAAATGAAACCACTGAGATAGAATGTAGCTGTGATAGCAAATTGCATACTACACCCTGGAAAGTTCTCAGAGAATTAAGTAAAATTATAAAAACACCATTAGGTCATATTTAATATGGAAGAAACTTCATAAGGGCTTTACGTTAGAAAATGTAAAAGCATTTTTCTATTTTCTAAGACCAAAATATTGGTATTTTACTAATACTCCCTTATAGATGGTTGAAAGTGCCTTTTTTACAATTACTACAATAGTTATTTCTGCATTTATTTCTTCCGCAAAGTACCCTTAAGGCAAGTAAGACTTTTTTTTATTTCACCTTATAGAAAAGCCGAAATTTTGTCTTTTCTAAAAGGTCAGAGAAAAATAAAACGAAGCCAAAAGGGGCTGGGGACGAGCTTGCCCTTAAGGTATATAGGTATAGATTGGGTGCACACAGTAAACCCCAAAGAGAATGTGAAAAACATAAGTTGAAACCAATCAATTAACGCAATCTTTGACTCGAAAAAACATACTTCATGCTTAAAATCCAATTAGATTTTAACTCCCCTAGTCATCTTTTTGTCAGTATATTTTCATGTTATTGTTGTTATTGTTCCATTACTTTTTTTTTAGATTCAAAGTGTTTGCATTGGCAGCTTCCAGAAGTAATACAATGCTAGAGAATATCCTTAAAATTCCCCAGTCTTCCTTTTTAAGCTCAACAAATTGTTTCCTTATTTTATTTTACAGATTTTAAAGAAAGAGAATGTGGCATATTTTTCATTGATTGAAATAAGTGAATAATCACTGCGGATGAGATATGCTTAATAATCCCTCCTTCACCAGTGGTATTTACGCTTATTTTGACCACTCCTTTTATTTCTTTTACATGTTGTAAGTTTACTCTAAGTATTATTTTTATTCTGCGAGTATCTCATTCCAGCTTAGAGCATTGCTCAAAAATTACTCCTCTGCAGCGATTATTTGTTCTTAATTTTAGCACATGATTCTGTAAGAAAATTTTGTGAATTTGATTATCAGTCAAATGGAAATGTTTTACAGAGAACAGTGAGAGTCAATTTTGAACATTCAAAAAGGAACTAGTCAATTTTGAACATTCAAAAAGGAAATTTTTATAAAATATTCATTTTTTTTATAAAAATAGTATTATTATTTTATAATATTTATATTTGTTATTTTAAACCATAAACACCTCATGCTATTATAGATTTTTGATCATCATTTATATATTTTTTTTATATATCCTCCATTTCTCAGTGTTCTTGAATAATTTCAATAAAGCCTTTTTAAAGAATTTAAATAAATGTCCTTTATAAATTTGTTTTGTTTTGGAAGTCCTGTTAAGAACTTATTATATATTTTGAAATCATTATAATGCTTCATAATATGTTTCATTATTATGTTTGTGGTGTATAGTTTGCTGTAAATTATATGATCACGTTTGTTATATGAGGAGCTTACCCACTATGGTATTGAGCAATGTATAAGATTGCATTAAGTGGTTGTGGAATTAGATAAAAGCGATTTGTCGACGCTGCGAAAATAAAAATTTAGAATACCAGTTTTTATTGTTGTTAAAATAAACATTAATTTGTCTAGACATCGACATCAGTTCAAACTACGTTTACACACTACGATTAATAGGGCTGATTTTGGCTACCATCCTTGAAAAGAATACAGATTTTTCTGAGTCATAGCCGATTTTTCAAGATGGTAGCCAAAATCAGCCCGATTAATCGTAGCGTGTAAACATAGCTTAAGAGAACTAAAGCAATTTGATAAATTTATCGAACCATGAATTAATGTTAATCAAACTAAATAAATAAATGATTTTGATTTGTTTATTTGGTTTATATTTGTTTATTTACATATTTTTGAATAAAAGCGTTTTGTCGATGCTGCAAAAATAAAAATATAGATAGATAATATAACAAATGTTTATCTTTAACTATATTTTTACGAGTATTTAATGTTTTTGGTAGAACCTATGGATGGGTAGAACATATTGATCATGAGAAGAGAAATGTTTGAGAACTCTTCTTCCTGTTTATTATATATTTTAATGACAATTATTCTGAACTTATTGAGATGAAATCTATACTAGGCTGTCAAGTAATTGTAATTTAATACTGTTTAGTAATTGATTAATACTGCAATTTGTATTTTGTACAATATAGCCTTTTTAACAGGGCTTGAAATAACAGCCCGTCATCACTGTGGAAGAGAGATCTTTCAGAATATTTTTAGTCAAACTGGTTAAGAATATTCTAAAAAATCTCTCCTCTACAGTGATGACCGGTTGTTATTTCAAGCCCTGTTTAATGCAGTGGTATAAATCAGAGCAAATAATCACTGAAAAGAATTGATTTTTGAGCATAACTTCATGCTTTAAAGTCTGAAACTATTCTCGAAAATTAATCTGCCACAGTGATTATAGACCTATTCACAAATACATGAATCGTCATGAATACAAGGAGTTGGTTGTTCAAAGTAGGAACTTGTTACAATGTGATAACTTGTCTTTTTGTGCCATCCCTGCACAAAAAGGAAGTTATCGCATTGCAACAAGTTTCTAAGTTGAACAGCCAATGCCTTGTTTTTATGTATATGTGAATAGGTCTATATGCTTTTATTTCCACCACTGTACTATTTTTTCTTTTTTTTATAAGCATCATGTTTTTTGAGCCCAACGTCAAAAATTGCATTCCCCCCCCCAACTTAAGCCTCATATTATCCTTATAATATGCTTAGCTTCTTATTACAGTATATATTTTGTTTAGAAGTATTGTTATATATATTGTTTACCCAGCCTCGGAATATACTTATCCTATGCTTAAATTTCAAGGGATTTCAATCTAATTATGCTTATAAAAGGTGTATTGCAATAATGACAACCCACTAATATTTTAGGATATAGAAATAACTATAATTATGAGCAATTTATCTGAATTATCTGGATATTTTGTTGACTTACGAAATGATGGCGATGTTTATACTGAAGAACAGATTTTAAATGTTCTTAAAGAGTTAAATGTGTGAGTTATATCTTGTGTTTCAGGGATTAAAATAACTGTCGGTCATCAGTCATCAGTCATCAATTATTCTGAAAAATCTCTCCTCCACAGTGATGACTTACAATTATTTTATCCCCTGTTGTTTCTTCTTTGTAAGAATATGAAAAATGCTCGATAATGTTTTTTACTCAATTCATAAGCAAAAAGTTATGAGTTTTAAGTTTTTTTGTTGAATTCAAATTGCATCTGTTTAATAGTTATATAAATGTTTATGTGACATTTTTGTTCATAACTTTATCAGGACATGATGAAAAGGAAGCCTTTGCATAAGGAATATGGAAGTCTTTACATGGACTCTTAATTTTTTTTCTTAAGTTTCATCCAAAACGATCTTGCATTTGATCTTCGTACTAAGAAATCAATCAAATGCAAAGCTGCCTAAGCTCCCTTATCATTTCTATACCATATTCAAACAAGCTTAATGGAGAGTTGTTCATGCAAAGGGGATACTTAGTTGAACGAGGGTGCTAATCAATCATTGACCACAATTAGGTGCTTTTCAATCATTTCAACTCAGTTCAGTGTTTGAAATAAGAGCAAATAATCACTGTGGAGGAGGTACTTTTGAACATTGCTTCAGGCTTTTTAGCCTGAAGCAATGCTCAAAAGCACTCCTCCACAGTGATTATTTTCTCTTATTTTAAACACTACAATTCTTATGTGTCTTTTGTTTTAGCGATCAGTATGAAAATATTAGTGATGTTCCAATTAGAGTATTAAATCAAATATTTTCAGATGTTACCGAAGCAAAATGTGGAAGAATGGATCCAAACCAAGAACAAGAAATGTTGGATTTCTTAGAACAAATAATGGTTTGTATATTCAGCGTTTAAAATAAGAGCAAACAATCACTGTGGAGGAGTCATTTTTAGCCTGCTAAACAAAGTTTGGACAGGTTATTACTATCACTTTCCGCAGGTGGCAGCATTATTTGCATCTTGCTTTTCTTTAATAGGCCATGTACCCAAATTTGGTACCACCATGTGAAGCGATATTTTGGAAGGACTCACAATTTTTCGATTTTGTCTACATGGGTTCGAGTTTTGGGCATGGTACCATCCTGAACTTTGGACATTCTGGGCAATACTACAAGACCATTGTCCAATTTTTTTCAATTTCGTTGACTCAGGACAGAGTATCGGCGAATAATGGATTTTTCAAAAGTGGAGACTTGAAAAAAGAATTCTGTGAGGTTTTGACCACATTCATGAAAATAATAAGTGTGAACTTAAATGTCTCTGTGAGACTTGGACCATGAATCTTTTTTGGCATCTATTTTGTATTTTGCGGATATGAAATAAATTATCTTTCATTTTTCAATCTTGAAATAAATATTACTTCACCATGAATATAAGTTTATTTTTATAATATTATTTATTACTACCAATGTGAATTAGAAATATAATGACAATACACAATACAACAGAGGAAGATTTTTTAAATAAAAGAATGGGTATTCATTCATTCAAAGAAAATATTGTTCCATTGTCTAGTTACTGTGTACATATATAATATATGCTATATACTATGTACTTATATTATACTATATACCAGGCGAATACATATAAAAAATATTTAAAATAGAGCTTTTATGCCATAGTATAAGAAAAAACAACTAAAGATTTACTACTCTTATAAAAACATTCTTTCACTATACAACAAATTTTTAGTCATTGGAATTGTAATTAGCTAACATAAATTTATTTAAAAAACAAGATGAAAATTCGAATCTTCTAATGCGTAATTTTGTTATATATATATACAGACCGGATGAAGTAAAGAAATTTTACGAAAATTAGTCAATACACCAATGTGTTATTTTTTAAACTTTTAAGCACACACATATCATTTTACTGGTTTTATGTACATATACATAATAATTTGCCAATTTCACTGAAAATATTCTGAAAAATATCTCCTCCACAGTGATGACTGGCAGTTATTTCAAGCCCTGATAGGTACAGCTCTCACTTAGTTTGGCAGGCTATTTTAAATACTGTACCTTTGATTTGTGTATTTCTTATGAGTGGTAATCTTTTGTGCTTCTTTTGGTGTATAAATTTACATGGCAATTTTTGTTTTTGTGTTTTTCATTAATTATCACTGATTAGGAAAATATAAACATTTCATGGGTAATAATCTTTGCAGAAACACTGTGTTTACCAAAATTACTCACAGTTTTCCATAACAAGTCCGTGAAATACGACTTTCAAAGTTCAAAATAACTGTCGAACATCAGCAGTGAAGTACAAATCTGTACATTTTCCTAAGGATATAATTTAGGTATTAATTTTTCCAGATAATGTAAAAGTAACGTAAGAAATTTTATGGTTTATAAAAGCAATTCTACTCTCCAAGTATATATATTTATGTTACTTTTTTAATTTAGCTTAAAGGTTTAGTGAATATTGAAATGATTGCTAAAGCTTTGAGATATTTAATGAGACCGGTAAGTGAAAAAATTTGTTCGCTCTTTTTTTTTTAATTATATGTAATCTGTTCCTAACGGGCAAAAACTTGTTCAAAGTCAGTAGCAACGTTGTTCTAGTGTCTTTACTGCAGACATTAAGCAAGGTTTTGCCCACTGGGTTATATAAACGAAGTTGAGTTTCTTTATAACCTTGACTTCCCAGTGAGCAAAAACTTGTCCAAAGTCCGCAATAAATCGTCTTTACTGGCGAGTTTGAACAAGCTTTTGCCTATTGACTTATTACTTGAATTGATGCAGATATTATCTCAAACAGTAGTTGAGTAATGATGTTCTTGGCTATTCAGTGGTCGGAATAAGAGCAAATAATCACTGTGAAGGAGTGACTTTTGAGCATAGTTTCGGGTTTTGTAGCGAAAAATCCCTCCTCTGCAGTAATTATTTGTTACTGAGTCAGAGAACTTGGAATTGATTGGGTTCTTCCCAGAAGGCAAAAACTTGTTCAAAGCTAGCAGTAAAGACGCTAGAGCAACGTCTGAGAAGTTGGAGACGTTGTTCTAGCGTCTTTACTGCGGACTTTGAACAAGTTTTTGTTCACTGGGTTGTATTGAAGATGCGAATCAATGGCAAGTTTGTTGACACTCTTCTTCACAGGTACTATTTTAAATTAGTGATCAAAATAGGATCAAATAAGTACTGTGGAGGAGGGATTTTTGAGCTTAGCATCAGGCTATAAAGTCTGAAGCTATGTTCAAAGATCCCTCCTCCACAGTGATTATTTGCTCTCAATCGCTGTGAATTATTTAATAAAAAATCTCATTAGTTAAGAGCTTTATTTGTTTCTGTTTTGTTCCAGGACACGTCCACAAAAACTGCATTCCTTATAGTAGATGTTCAGAATGATTTCATCTCTGGTAGTTTAGCTCTGAGTAATACACCTGGTGGTCAAAATGGAGAAGAAGTTGTTAGTGTTATCAATGAAATCCTAGATACTCATACATTTGATGTGGTTGCATATACGTTTGATTGGCATCCTTTAGATCATTGTTCGTTTGCATCAAATGTTAGTAAATATACTCTTGATGAATCATGTGAATGTTCTGTAGAAGAAGCTTGTGCATTTAAAAAGGTTGTGTATGCTGGAGAGAAAGTATTGGAACAAGTATTGTGGCCTGATCATTGTGTTCAGTTATCTGAAGGTGCTAAATTACATCCCGATTTAAAAAAGGTATTTATTCAACATAATTATTTATGGCTCAAATCGTGATTTCTTTATATAGAAATATATTGTCTCGCCATTTCTAACTACCCTGCACTGCTTACAGGTACTACACATTTAAACGAACGACGTTGTTCTAGCGTCTTTACTGCGGACTTTGAACAAGTTTTTTCCCACTGGGAATTCTCTATTTTTAATTAATTGTTAATGATAAAAAATGCATACGTTTAGGGCTCATAATGAGCTAATGTGCTAATCAAAAAAGCATTGTAATAGACCTATTCACAAATACTTGAAAACGAGGCGTTGACTGCTCAAAGTAGAAACTTGTTGCAATGCAATAGCTTCCTTTTTGTGTAGGAACTGCACAAAAAGGAAGTCATTTCATTGCAACTAGTTTCTACTTTGTACAGCCAACTCCTCGTTTTCAAGTATTTGTGAATAGGCATATTACTCTCTTTAGACCCTCCCAATATTATGCCTTCTAATAATAGCCTCTTTCACAGACCACGTTCGATTCTTCCAGATCTCACTTGGTCTGTTTGCTTCTGCAGTTAATGTAATACATTGACGTCAGAATCATTAACAGGAAATGCGGTAATGTATGATAATTTTATGCAACCAGAAAATAATTATTTCTTTTTCATGGTAGCTTTGGTACCATTATTAATTATAATGCCGCAATGAAGAGTGGAATCAAGCATATTTTAAATAAATAAATCAATAATGAATAAATTATCATACATTAACGCATTTCGTGTTAATGAATTCTGATGTCAATGTATTACATTAACTGCAGAAATAAACAAACTAAGAGAGAGGATCGATCATTGTTTGTAGATCAGGCTATCTAATAAACTTTTCTTTTGAAGCTATAAAATTAAATCAGTGGGCACATCGTCTAACCAGCGTCGAAAAGACGTCGTTTTTTATGTCTAGACGTTAAATAGACGTCGAGTACCTGCGGGGAAAGAGTACAATAAACCCAGGGCAAAAGCTTGTTCAAAGTCCGCAGTAAAGATGCTAGAACAACATTTTTAATGTCTTTACTGCGAACTTTGAACAAGTTTTTGCTCACTGGAAATCTTGTAATTGAATGATGAAGAAGCCGATCAATAACACATTTTCATAAAAGAAAAGTATAAAGTTGGATGAAAAATCTGGTGTGACGTTGATTTCTACTAATGAAATATCTTTTGACTATCGCAGAGAATATTTTGCCTTGTGGAAATCAGCCTTTTTATGCCTCGCACTACATGAAAGCCTATAGCTCCGTATATCCAGACTGTATCCGGATATGAAGCTATACCCGTCCATATATCCGGACTGTGTATCTGAATATGAAGCTATACCGGTTCGTATATCCGGACTGTATCTGGATACGAAGCTATACCGGTTCGCACATCTAGACTGTGTATCTGGATATGAAGCTAGCCTGGTCCGTATATCTGGATTGTATCTCTGGATATGAAGCTATATCGTCCGTATATCCGGATTGTGCATCTGGATATGAAGTTATACTGATCCGTATATCCGGATTGTGTATCTGGATATGAAGCTATATTGGCCCGTATATCCGAACTGTGTATTAGGATGTGAAGCTATACCGGTTTGTATTTAGCAGTCTTTCCCAGAGGGAAAAAACTTGGTGAAAGTCCAAAATAAAGACACTAGACCAGAACAAGTTTTCGCCCTCTAGGCTCACGTTATGAAGCTTTTTTTTCTTAGGTTGCTGACTCAATTGATATATATAAAGGACAATTAAGTAACGTGGACAGTTACTCAGCATTTTGGGATAATGGTAAGCTGTCACAAACTAAGCTCTTAGCACATTTATTTGATAATGACATCACAACGGTATTTACATGTGGATTGGCTTTTGACATTTGTGTTGGCATGACAACTATAGATTCTGCTGAGCATGGTTTCAATACTTTCTTACTTGAAGATGCTACTAGAGGAATTTGCAATGAACATATTGAAGAAATGAAGGGGAAATTAGAAAATGTTGGTGCCTCGGTTATCCAATCCGAAGAGGTGAGTTATTGCCTAGTGGGCAATATAACATGTTCAAAGTCCGCAGTAAAGACCCTAGAACAACGTCGAAAGACGTTTTCTCAGCGTCTTCACTGCGGACTTTAAACAAGCTTTTGCCCACTGGGTGAATTGTTTTAGTTAGTGGGTTAATGATGAAGCGGAAATGCTAGGAGTGACATTTAAAAAACTTCAAGAGTTAACGAAAAAAAATGTATATAGATTTCTTCACATTTTGAATTAAGGAACCACCCCAGTGGGGAAGTTGTTAAAAGTCAGCAGTAATGACGCTAGAACAATATCTTTACTACGGACTTTGAACAAGTTTATGCCCATAACCCAGAACAGAGAAATTTAATGAAGATCTTTAAAGAAATTTGAATATTTCTTGTATCTGCTGACAAGTTTCTGCATTAATATTCGCATAATACAGCGGTTGGAGCATAGCTTGTTCAAAAATCACTCCTCCACAGTGATTATTTGATCTTATTTCGACCGCCGAATTACCTTTGTGACAAAAGGGATGATTTTCTATTTTCGACTGCCCTTGAAACTTGATTCATTTGAAACATTTTCTGAAAATTTCCTGACAATATTAACATTATTACGTTTTCTATTGGTCATTACTTGAATTAATTATTTGAAATATATTCTACGATTTTGGTGCCTCATGGCTTTCCAGAAAGGGATAGATGGATGAAATTAAGAACTAATTGATCTGCTAATATCCAATAGTAATTACAATCCAAACAGTATTCATTTTCCCTGGAAAGAGAAATTTGGAAATTAAAAAAATTATCAGTTTTTTCCAATATTTCAATGGCCTTTACAGAAATGATGACGTCATGAGGAAAATGCTGACATTTGCAAAAATGTAAATCGGTTTATATAGGAATGGTATATACTAAGTTTGGTGGCAAAGGGATATATGGTTCTTGAGAATCATTTAAAAGAACTAGAATACATAATAATATATATTAATATTATTTATGTATTTCTTTATGAGATTTCCGCGCATCTATCTGAAAGAACTGGAATATCTACCCAGTAAAAAACCTGTTTAAAGTCAGCAGTAAAGACGCTAGAACAACGTCGTTCGACGTTGTTCTAGCGTCTTTACTGCGGAGTTTGAACCAGTTTTTGTCCACTAGGCATGTATAATATTTCATCTATTTCTATTTTAGATTTCCGCGCATCTATCATAAATGGAATTTTTTGAATTTTTGTTTTTACACTCTTTTTTTTGTGCAGACTTCCTTTTTTTTTTTTTTTTTCAAAATAGTCACTAATATACTTTATTTTCGAATTATCGTCAAGCTTTCACTATATTACTAAGTCTGGAAATAACTGTCAGATGTAACTTGTGGAGGAGTGTTTTTAGTATAGTTTACTATAAATCACTCCTCCACAGGTGATGCGAGGCAAGGTTATAATCAGGCTTGATGTTGTAGTTGTATAGCAGTAAATAAGATTATATAATCATTGTGGAGGAAGGATTTTTGAGCATAACTTCAGGTTTTGTAACCTGGATCTATGCTCAAAAATCATTCCTCCACAGTGATTATTTACTATTATTTCGGCCATTGATAGTAATGTTTCTAGTGAAGTGCTAAAAATAAGAACGAATATTCACTGTGGTGGAGCGATTTTTGAGCAAATCTTTAAACTAAATAGTGTTTTTATAAGGACCGTAGTGGCTGATTGTATAGTATGTTGTATAATTCGAACATATTTTTGTAAAACTTTTTGTTATAGTATTTATCGATAGCAGGGCTCGAAATAACTGCCGGTCATCACTGTGAAGGAGAGATTTTTCAGAATATTTTTAGCCAAATTGGCTGAAAATATTCGGAAAAATCTCTCC
>JAULBZ010001588.1:0-21540 GCA_032360805.1 Neoturris breviconis | reverse complement strand
TTATTTATTTATTAATTTTATATTGTAAATTTTTCTAAGCTTTTTAAATTGTTATTTGTAAACATTTTAGTATATATCACCCTTTAAATTCACAAGTTTTATTTATTTTAGGGATAATTTTCCCTTAGTAACCAATTTTTTGGCAAGTGGTAAAATATTTTTTTGAACTTTTTTCTTCTTGTTATTATGGCTTGAAAAACATTCTGACAAATTATTTCACCTAAAAATATTTTTTTGCTACACCTATTTGCCCTTGATGACGTCATCATAAGTAATGAAAATAATCATGCCAAAATCTTTATTATGAGTTGACCCTTCTTTCTGGAAAGTTTCACCACTACAGCATGGTTCTAACAAAAATTAGGGACAATGTGCCCCCCTCCAGATTCTCAGAGCCTTAAAAAAACTTAGTAGAAATAAGGTTAAGAAACTTTCGGGAATTTTGGCTTATTGTGCATTCTGTATTTATTTATTTCAAAGCCACTTATTAACTACACGCATCTTTGCCTGAACAATCTTGCTTTCAATGCGTACCTACCTGTACCTGTACCTGTATGTTCCTCCAGTCAGCAATCTTGTTGCCATGGAGTTGCATTGATCAACTGTCGTTCGATCAATGTAGCGAAACCAGTTTTCAATTGCGTTGTCCTCTTTGCCTGTTCTATTGAGACCTTCAACAACTTCGATATATTAATCCATGGATACCGATGGTATTTTCGTTTCGGTATCGCAAACAACATCTTTTTCATCATCATTGTATTTGAACACGGACATACATGCCCAATTTACTTCAAGTACTGACTTCGGATCACACTTCGAAGATTCGTATTTCGTGTTATACGGAAGATTTCGACGTTCGAATACCTCAGTCTATATTCTGTCTCCTCAGCATGTTCAGGGGTCGGGAGACGACTCCATCCACCCTTCACCATCTGCCTTAACATTTCCATCCAACAACTCTCCAGTTTCCTTAAACAATCTACCTTAATTTAACATGCCTGTATTCCGTATGTGAGGCGACACATGCCTCCATCAACTTTTTTCCTGTTGCCATCTTTACTTTGCTGTCTGAAGTACTTGCCTCATTTCATTAAACTGCTTTCAATACACGTAATTCAGTGAAGTTTTCTTGATCTTGATTGCTGAAAACTTGACCAAGGTACGCAAATTCTGAGAAATTCTTAATTACTTCTCCATTAATTGTAAACAGCGATGGCATGTTGGCAAGCTCTTCATTGTTGAATACTTGAGTTTTCGTCTTCAGGAAGGAGATATTAAGTCCGAAACGGCTACATGTTTCATGCAACATGTTCATTATTTTTTCTGCTTCAGCTACAGTTTTTTCAGAATAGGATCAAATCATCAGCATAGAGTAACCACTGGATTATTTGTACTCCATTTAGTTTTCCACTTCTGTGTTGTTCTCTGTTTGGTACACAGATAAGGGATGTTAAACTCAAATTCGATACCCCAGCCTTCTGGAAATTGTTTGTTAATCTCACAAGCAGCCAACTTCAACACATAATCAAAATAATAATTGAAGATGCATGGTGATTCTTGCCACTCTTGTCTGCAACCGACCAATACTTCAAACTTCTCTTTCATTCCTAAAATTTCAGTTTAGCTAGCCTATTCCACATCGCGTTTTATCTGTGGCGGGAGTCTCTCTCGAAGAGGCTAAATCTAGCGCTCTCTTCTTTAAGCTAACGAGCCAAGAGGACTTCAGAATATAATAGGTTAGATTTTGATTTTTTTAAAAGAAAATGATTCTCATTTGATGAATAATTATTTGCTATGAAGGCGAAAGCGTAAAACAAAATTTAAAAAAATTTAAAATACGAAAACATTTTAAAAACAAGTGATTTTATTTCCAAGATTTAACTTAAAAGTAAATAGACACACACATACAAAAATCACAGCATTGATTATTGTAAAGCACCACGGTAAACCAGCAATTATACTGAATGAATGAATTAAATATCGATAGTAATACTCAAAGTAATAAAAATACACCATGCTTCAAATAATCTAGTAAACAACTGTCGTTCCGGGGCAGTCTTATGGTCTGTGTTTAAACTGAACAAGCTATGCACTGAGTAAATCTGGACAGGTGAAGTGTATAAGAGGAAATCTATATGAGAACTTTGAATGTTCGTCTCTGACACGAGATGGAGAAAACAACAGCAACAATAACAACAACAATAACAACAACAAAAAGATAGAAGCAGGAAAATGTTCACTTTATCCTTACTTCAATTAGAACAAAGATCTGCAGCTTCTGCAGCTTCTTCAACGTAAAAACATTAAGCAATCAGCTTCAAAAAAATAGTGCAGACATATTGACAGATAAATTATAGCTTCAGGAATGGTAACAGTCTTACGGCTTATGGTACCCTTTGTGTATGGACTGCCGTGTAAAGTGGCGTAACTATTTTATGCGTTTCTATTCTGCTTGTGGTGCTGTATTAGCCGGGTAGGAGAGATTCGTTGCAAGAATTCGTTGCAGACGGAAGGACGGTAGGACGAACGGACGGACGGAAGGAGACAGGATCGGTAAACCAAACAATCTCTGCTTTTAGCGAGATTGAATTACTCTTGATTATTAAATATAGTTTGTATAAACAAAAAGTTTCAAAGATTTAATATTGATAAATATGCGGGGAGAAAAGACGGGCGGTATTTACATAGTACTAGGGAGTTCGCTAATGTCTGTTAGAATGAAGTCTAAACATTTAATATAAGTTACAAGTAATTAATCCAAAAATGATTTGAGAATATTTTTAAAGTAACCCATTCGCAAAATTCCTAGGTTGATCCATTTGCGAAACGTTATCCCCGTGAGATTTCCTCTGACGGACCATTGGTGAAAGTTATCCTCTGGAAAGCAAATACATTCGCGAGAGGTTCCATTCGTGAAAGTTTCTCCTCCTGAAATTTTCTTTCTCTAAAGTGTTTCTAAATATTTATGAGTATTTTATTTTTTGATGGTATTCCGATAGGGATATTTGCTATTTTCCAAACACATAGAGACAGGAATCTCTGGTCGGACTTTGTAATCCATTCTCATTCCATTATCAAGTAAAAATGAGGAATTTGCGTAATATATATATCCTCACTATATAAGCCAATTGTATCTGTTTATAACCGTACCAAACTTCAAAAATAATTTTTTCCTTGTCCATTCAAATTTTCACTGGTTCACTTCGATATAAAACCTTTGAGCAATACCCGGAATACCCGAATATCGCCATAAGCAAGGATCTTTACTCTTTCACTTTTCCTTTACAAACAGAACCTCTCATTGATTACAAGAGAGTTTTTCTGTCACAGTTTTTTATCAAAGATATAAAACATTACATCATCACATCAATGTCGTTTCTATCCTTGTATTTATTGGCAGATTTCGCCCCATACCACATTATTTCTTATAACTTCTGAACTACTAAAGTAATGAAGCTGAAACATTCTATTCTACTTGTAAAAATTTCAGCTTCATTACCTAAAGAGATCTAATTATATGTGTCATAACCTGAAACCACCTATTTCTACATGGAGAAGTCCTATGTAAATCGCCTATAACTTATTTTGCAACAACTTTTGTTTGATTAATACTTATAATATGACACTTGGTCAGATTATATATAATAACATAATAAATATTTCTAAAAGTTTTCGTATTTGTGATGACGTCATCAGAAAAATGATGACGTCAGTAAAAAGAAATTGCTGCTATTATGTTTCTTTCATGATACACTATCAGCAGTCAAATTTCATCCTTATACTATTAGTCGTTCAAAAGTTCTGGAGGGGGCGGTTATGAAATGTTCAAAGAAGCCCTGTCTGAATAGGGTTAAGGATGTGTGAGAGAGTGTTAAAACTAAATCTTATAACTTACTGACTCTTCGATTTCATTTACTCTGGAATTGTATTGCTTCTCTCTTTAAACATTTGTACATATGGTAGACATATATGTATTCTAGTGATTGTGAAGACGTTTGGTCTTTTCTAATGATATATAGAATATATATAATAAGGCAAAACTTGTGGTCATTGTGAACAAATTGTTTGGAAATAATATATTGTTAAATAAATAACATATTAATAAACATAGAACACAATCTTATCTCCAGGGTTTCTTCTTTCATAATCTGCATAAAGTGAAAAAGTCCTGGTGACCAGGTTGGAAAACAACTAATTTATTCTATTTAAGATTTGTTCCACATATTATTGTGTTCACCATTAAAACGGAGTGTGAGAATAGTTAGAGTTAAGAATTAGAAAGTTAGAGAGTTGGGAGTTGGGAGTTAGGAAGTTATAGAATAGCGAGTTGACGAGTTAGAAAGTTAGAGAGTTGGGAGTTGGGAGTTAGGAAGTTATAGAATAGCGAGTTGATGAGTTAGAAAGTTAGAGAGTTGGGAGTTGGGAGTTCGGAAGTTAGAGAATAGCGAGTTGGTGAGTTAGAAAGTTAGAGAGTTGGGAGTTGGGAGTTAGGAAGTTATAGAATAGCGAGTGGGGAGTTAGAAAGTTAAAGAGTTGGGAGTTGGGAGTTAGGAAGTTATAGAATAGCGAGTTGGTGAGTTAGAAAGTTAGAAAGTTGGGAGTTAAGAGTTCGGAAGTTATAGAATAGCGAGTTGACGAATTAGAAAGTTAGAGAGTTGGGAGTTGAGAGTTCGGAAGTTAGAGAATAGCGAGTTGGTGAGTTAGAAAGTTAAAGAGTCGGGAGTTTGGAAGTTATAGAATTGCGAGTTGGCGAGTTAAAAAGTTAGAAAGTTAGAAAGTAGCAAGTCAGAGAGTCGGGGAGTGGCAAATTTGATGGGAGGCAAGTATAACTGATTTATCTGCAACTAACTTTATAATCACATTTTGAATAATAAAATGTATATCAACTCCCATTTCCCACTTTCATATTCGGCCTCCATTTTAAATTTTACATCTAGCATGCGTTTTTTACATGCTATCCAAGCAAGTGTTTTAATTAAAGTACTCAGCGTTTTAATGTGACCTCCCTTGGACACCATTTACTATTATTTCGATTTACAGTGGAATTTCCCCTAATATATTACCACCTCCCCAACTAACGATTCCTTAATTCCTAGTGGGGCTGGTTTTTACTAGGCGGACCATTCTGCTCGATAGCTAAAATGTAATGTAATGCAACTTTTATTTAACGTTAGTATATTGATAGTACAATGACTAATTGAAACCTAGTATCATAAAAGTATCATAAAAGTTAAAATATACTGCCAGTAATAAAATAAGAAAAACAAGAAAAGAACAAACAAGCCAGAAATAGATCGATGCTAAGAAGTACAGATTTTACACGTGCAAGAACAATTCTTCCTTAACATCAATCTTTGAATGTACCTAACGTTGATGTTTGTTTTATGCTTTCAAGCAGAGAGTTCCAAATAAGGCTTCCCTAAAGAATATTGAGTTAGTACCAAATGTAATGCTATTAGTAGGTGGTAAAACTAATAGATCAGATGTTCTTAAACTATGAGGGACCGATTTTACTTGAAAGAAATCAATCACAAACGAGGGATTTAAGCTATGGAAGGTCTTATAAATCTCTGATAAGAGTGATCGCTATGTTTAGCATGTGAATTTTATCACTGCCATCTATTTGTAATAGTTCGTTAAGGGACAGCTCATTATCATTACAAAGTGCTCTTAGAGCACGTTTATAGACCTTATCAATCAGTTCATATGCATTTTTATTACAAAACATCCATATTAGTGGATAATAGTTAAACATGGATAGTATAAAAGCGTTAAACAATAATGTTTGATCTTTTTACTAGCACTTGCACAAACCTGACCTATATGTGATTTAAAAGAAAGCTCTTTATCAATCGTTACTCCAAGCAACTTTACAGAATCAGTTGATACTATAGTATGACAATTTCATTTTATAACTATATTTTTAGTTTTAGATCCTAAGAACAACATGGACATTTGGCTGGATTTACTACAAGTTGATTGGTTAAAAACAGTCAAGGATAGCGTGCACATCAATTGTTAAATTATCGATGACAGCATCGATTGTCTTTCAACAAGAATATATCGTATTATCGTCAGCAAAATTACAAATATTTGTCCTTTCGATGATAGATAGCAAATCGTTTATAAAAATATTAAATAGTAACGAATCTACAATTGATTCTTGTGGAACTCTTAGTTTAATTTCAAGCCATGAGCTAAAACTAGAGCCTGCCTTTGCGCATTGCTTTCGATTGGTAAGATAACTGCGCATAGGTTTCAAGCTACTGATGCTAAAACCATAAGCAGAAAGCTTAGCGAGCAAGAGATTGTGAGGTAAGCAATCGAAAGCTTTTGACAGGTTCATAAGTATTGTACCAATCACCCCAGACCCATCTAGGCAAGTATACAAATATTGCAGCAAGTTTAATAAGGCGTGATGAGTGCTAAGTTTCGATCGGAAGCCACATGGCAATTTAGATAACACATTGTCGAAAATATAAATTCATGCGATTGGCTAATAATTTTTCAAAAACCTTAGAAAGAGAAGGTAATATACTATGGGTCTGTAGTTGGCTTTGTTAGTTGAGTCGTCTTTATTTTTGAATACAGAAATAACATTTGCAAGTTTTAGCTCGCTAGGAAATATTCCATTTAGAATGACTGAATTTATACAATCAGTCAATGGGACACATACAGTAGCAGCAGCCACTTGCAGGACTTTTGTTGGAATAGACCCATTAGTGGATTTGTTACGGTCCAAGCTCATAATAACTTTAAATGTTTCCCATGGATATACATAAGAGAATTCAAAGTAGAATGTTTATTATACTGGAATGAGTAGAAATAGGGTTAAGGTCAGCCTCTAAAGAATGGCTCTTCTGAAAACTGTGCTTTTTGTTGGTAAGGATCAAATCAACACATCTACCATCAGCTGATTTAAAGCATGTTGGGGTCTTAGTCAGCTTGTACAGGCTGTGATTTAGACAAAATGAAGAGATCTCAGTATCCGATGGCACGGCATTGAATTCGCCTAATATAGTAACATTATCATAGCTAGTACTATAAATCACTCAGATCAGATAATTTATCTAGAAAAAATGATAGGTTTTGCGAAGGAGGTCTTTATATGCTAAAAAGAAGCCATCTTTGCTTGCGTAAGTTCAACTTAACAGAAATACATTGGATATAATCAGCATTACTAATACAGAGTGATCTCGAAGGTAGATCATTCATTACATAGATCAGTATAGTTAATAGATAGATCAATATAAAGCAAGCTAAGACATTCCATTTATATAAATTGATATCGCACGCCGTTTTGATGATAATTTCCACCAATGAAATATATTATTTTTCCACCTAATATAAAACAAGCTTTATGTGGAAGTCAAAGCGCGAAAGTTTAATGAATACAGTTTCATATCGCTTGTAGCAGGTAAACACAAGTTCATATCGGATGATCCATGTAAACGGCCCCTTAGTTATATTTTCCTTTCCATATTTAGAAAATATTTAGAATGCTTTAATATTTACTGATAGTTGGATTTAATTAGTTTATATACATTATTTATACACTATTGTAACCTTAAATAAATATGGTCTGTCAGCTCCTCATTAGAGTGAAATCATACTCTCGATGAGAAATACTGTTCTGTCAGAATAAACTGCTGATGAATTTCAAAATAGAATTCGTGATAAGTGCTGGTCCACTGAATAGCCACTTGCTTCTCTTTCCACCATCCTGCCATACACCAATTGTCTTGAAAGGAAAACACAATAGGCACTTGCTTCTCGTTCCACCATCCTGCCATGCACCAATTGTCTTGAAAGGAAAACACAATGACAAACTTGTGATAAACCTTTGTACAGTATTTATTCTTCTTATCTCTTTCGCAATGTACTTTACAAAATACTAAACAATATGAGTGCAAACCACCTCTTGAATATCTTATTCCTCTGCCTGCATATAAAGCCCAGGGGTAGCAACTCAAATTAAATGCGGTATGTAAACATTGTTAACTACAACAACCTTGCAATTTGATTCGTTTATTCGTTGTAACAAACCAATCACAAGTAAACTCGTTGATTCATGATTCTGATTCATTAGTATTCTTGTTACTGTTTTTTTCATTGTAATTGTTATGAATATTTAAATCCATTGTTGACATTGACAAATCTATTGCTGATGCCACATATTGAGGGTTTGTATTAACATTATTCAACCTGTTAGTCAAACTTAAGTTAATATTCCTGTCTTTGTTTTTATCGTTGTTATTATTATTTGAATCCAATGTTGATGTTGACAAATCAATTGTTGATGCCACAAACTGAGGGTTTGTAATAACATTATTCGATCTGTTAGTTGATGCCACACACTGAGGGTTTGTAATAACATTATTCGATCTGTTAGTTAAACTTAAATCATCAGGAAGTATAATCCCTTCACGAGGTTTATTCAAGATTTTATTCACCATGTCTTTTAGAGCAGTACGAAAATGAGCACTTGCAAGAAAATAGATAAATGGATTGATACAACTGTTCAGCCCTGGTAATATATTGCTTATTATTGTCATTACTACGTCAAATGCTCCACCAGGACTTGGATCTGCTAGATAAAAGTCTATTATTGTTTGTCTATCCCAGTAAAATATCAACTGTATAGCAAAATTTGGTAAATAGCATATTGTAAAAGCCGAAAACACAATTGCAACTGTTTTTACTGCTCGCATGTCTCTATTAAACAGTCGGTTATTTTTCTGTTGGTGACTTGGTTTAAGATTTTCAATAGCTTTGGCTTGTCTTTGAGCAATGAAGACTATCACTGTGTATAAAACTGCCATTATCACTGTAGGTATGATAAACACGACAATAATTACCACGGTATGATATGATTTATGAATAGATGCACATTCTCTAAGTTCCATTCCTAAGTTAATAAAATATATTCGTGCATTTGAATCCCATGGAAACAAGCTTAATGATGCCCATATGATCCCATATAACCATACACTAACTATTAAGATTTTCGCTTTTTTACTTGTAACATGTGCTGCATGAAAATAAGGCGTATATATAGCTATGAATCGATCTATGGCAATGACGAGTAGATGTGTTGCTGATGTAACCATCAGCACCATGTCAATGTATTTATTTGCGGCGCATACTGTTTTACTGTAACAGAAATTTAAATTGTGAGCATATAAGTCAACTTTAAAGGATGTTAAAAGTACGCAAACACATAAATCTGCAATTGCCAGCGACATGACGAAATGATATGTTGTTTGAGTGCGTAATTGTCTTGAATATGTTATAACTGAGATTGTTAATAAATTTCCAATGACACCTACAGCAATAACTACGGATGCGAAAACAGCAAACAAGATATTACGTGTCGATACTGTAATACTGTTACAGTATTCATCGATATTGTGAAGTCTGTTCATCGTGTTTGCCGCATTAGTGACATTTAAAACTGTCGCATGGGTGACTTTCAACATTGGCGCATGCGTGACATTCAACGTTAGCGTATTGGTGAAATTCAGCATGCTTGTCGTAGTTACCATTTTGATATAATCAATACCTATAAACAGAAACAAATTTGAACTCATAGGTATAAGGAAAACGCAGTGACAGTACAAAAAGAAAGTTATTGCATTACAACAAGTCTCTACTATAAGCAGCCAATGTCAAGTGCATATAAAGAGATATCTGGGGCATATATGGAGATGTACAGTACAAATATGGAGAAGCCTGAGCCATATATGGAATGTGCCGCGCATATAAGAAGATACCTGGGCCATATACGGGAATGTACAGCGCATATAAGAGATATCTGGGCCATATATGGGAATGTGCCTGTAAGGAGATATCTAGGCCATATATAGAAATGTGCAGTGCATATAAGGAGATATCTAGGCCATATATGGGAATGTGCAGTGCACATAAAGAGATATCTGAGCCATATATGGGAATATGCAGTGCATATAAGGAGATATCTGAGCCATATATGGAAATTAACAATGCATATAAGAAGATATCTGGTCCATATATTGGAATGTGGAGTGCATATTAGGGAAAATCTGGACCATATATGGACATACCTAGTGCATATAATGAGACATCTAGGACTGTATTTGGCAGTCCTTTGCGTAATAATCCCGTCTAACAGCCAAAAAGTCAATTACTCCTATTGTAAAGCAAAATATATTTTTTTAACCATAAGTTATAAATTGATAATATTATGTTTGAAATACTCAAATAAAAACGAAGGTGGTATCAATTTTTTCGGCTATGTGTTTGTGAAACGTTAAATATTCAGTACCGATACCGCCGCTGATGGAATAACTTATGGGGTAAAAGTGCGAACCATGCAAGTAAACACATAGGAAAAGCCGATACACGATTTTTGGAGACTTCAATGCTAAGGTTGGTAAAAAGGCTTATGAAAATTGACCAGAAGTTGCTGTTAAATTTAGTATAGGGGAAGGTAATAACAGTGGTGAAAAACTGGTACAAATCAGTACAATAAACAACCTTGCAGTTATAAACATCAGAAGTTAGTAATCTGGATATCTCCAGACGGACGAGTAAAAATCAAATAGACTACATCATCAACTACATATGAAGAACTGCCGCGTTAATAACTCTGCTGACCCTGGATCTGATCACGCATTGTTGATGTCAACATGTTTTTTTAAAATTCCTCAAAAGAAATCTACTACAGCATTAGCCCAGAAATTCCTAAATTTAGACACATCAGTGGACAATCTTGATGAGAGCTTTAAATCTACAACCAATGCAGTGTCGAAAGAAATCCTTGGACAAAAGAAAAGGAAATAAGTGAATGATATGACGGTAGAACTTTGCAACCTCTGTGAAAAAGGAAAAAACCAGACTGAAATACATTAAGCACCTTAAATCAGTCAAACTACAACAAGAATATCGTCGCAATAATAAGATAGTTAAAAAAGCTGTAAAAATGAACTGAAAGCTGATAACTTAGAGAATAAGATTAGAAACCTTGAAGAGGACTTCAGACTCGACAAAAGCAGAAATCTTTTCAAAATCATTAGAGACCTTGAAGGCAAACCTAAAAAGTAATTATCGATGGTTAAAGACAAACAGGGTACAAAGCGCAGCCAATTTAATGAAGAATTAAACTGCTGAGAAGAACATCCAATACACAACAAAAGGAGACAAACTTGACCCCGCAAACTATTGAGCCATTTCGCTAATCTCAATACCTGGAAAAATATTTCTGAAAGTATTACTATATGGAATGAAAGTCAGACAAGTAATGAAAAAGGCAAAAGAAAGGAAAGTGACTCTCCATTATAACTTTATCGGCTTCAAAGCAGCTTTCGACACTGTATGGTGTAAGGCTCTTTGGAAAATGATAAGGTCTATCGGCATCAACAAAAAGATTGTGAGCATAATAGAAAAATTATATGACAGCCCAGAATGTGCTGTTGTCATTAATGGGCATGTGACAAGCTGGTTTGAAGTTAAAGTAGCAGTGCGCGAAGGCGACCTTCTATCTCTTACGATTTGTAATTTATTTCTCAAACTTGTAATGAAGGAATTGAAAAGCTTAAACCCATTGCTGACTCTCACCGATGAGATGTCAATAGATATTCGATACGCGGACGACTAATTGTAGCAATATTTAAAAAGCCCTCAATTTCATCATCTAAGCTTGAAGCATCATGTAAAAAATGAGAGATGAAAGTAAACCCAGATAAATGCAAGATAATCTCTCCCTCAAATGATAACATTCATATTGACAACAAATTTTTGAGATGGTAGATGAGTTCACTTTTCTTTGATCAGTTATGCCAGAGTCATCCTCTGACATCAAACGAAAAATTAACCTTGCATCATCAGCTTTTGGACATTCAAAGAACCATTAAAGCTAAAGCTTTGAATATATCATGCACTTATAGTTCTTATTGCAGTTTATGCTAGTGAAACCTGGACGCTACGTGAAGAAGATCAGAAAAAGCTCAGTATCTTCGAAAAGAGGTGCTACGTGTCACTTTCCGAGACAGAATCCGAAATAAAAGAGTGAGACAGAGACTTGGAATAGATAGTACGATCCTAGACATTATCCAAAAAAGAGGCTACCAGTATTATTAAGATTGTGGAGTCGGATGCTGTAGACCCTAGGTTCGCAAGCACTAACTTTTTGACAGTTGGACAGAGGCCAGTAGGCAAAAAGATAAAAAAGAGTCCCCCAAAACGATGATCTGACTAGGTAAGAAATTATGTTAATATTCTCCTACTAACAGCGGAATAATATACTCGAGATCGGGAGCGATGTAGCAAGGCTCACTGCAGTGAGCAAATAAGTCAAAGTAAGTCAAGTCAAGTATAAGCAAGTAATCACACGGGATCAAATATCTTCCAATCAAGTTATAAGCAAGTAATAACACCGGATCAAACTTCATGCATCTCCCAAGCAAGATGAAAGATGTTAAGATCTTAGGACAATGATTTATGCTCAAAAGGAGTTGTATTATTCTTACCATGTTTTGGTTTCAATAAAACGCTTTATACGGAGTACTTTAATACTACAATATAAAGTCCAGGATATGGAAACGTCCAGAACAATATTCAGAAGTCTTTCACACGGGAGGTACTATAATTGTCAATGACATTAAAATGAAATCTAAATTATTAGAAGTAAAAAATTGCTTGAAACAAAACTACAAGTTTTCTTTACTTTTCTTCCTACGCTGAGAAGCAAAATAAAAACTCATATCCTAGAGATTATACTCGTCTCGTGATAGCGTATTTATAACATTTGGTGAGGAGACAAAGAAGCCATTGTATAACCATATTTTCTTTTCGTTTTTGTATGTTAAATATTTGTTTTATTTTCTTTACTTCTTAATGTTAACAGTAAATAAATATATAATAATTTGCGCTCCAATTTAAATAAAGAAATACGTCAATTTGAAATGAGAGAAGAAACTTTAACACTATTGTGCACTGCTTTAAATGTTTTGAACTACATGAAAGAAGATTCCATCATCTGGCTCTTATTAGTAACTTCTGTGCGGCTTTATTCTTCATGATCTCATCAAAAACACAGACAGTAATTATCACCTTTGAAGTAATATTATAGAATTTCTAGAATTGTTTTAAGTTTCTTTGTGGTTGTCAGGAAATTCGTGATTTTACTTTGTGACACACTTTCCGTCATGGCAAATTTTGTTTCCCAAATTTTCTTCCCTCTATATCTTGAAATATATACTTTTTTAGACACATTCTTGGCTTGAAATATTTACATTTTTATACACATTCTTGGAGATATCAAACACTTAAATAAAATGTTGCCATAGACGATTTACATAGGATTTTCCAAGTGGTGTCAAGTTGATTAATATCTGATTATTCCGTTAGAATATTTATATTAAAGGTTTATCTCCACGAGGCGGAAATTTGCAGCAAAAGCCAAAAAAACACATTCATTTGGAAGAAATCGACATCACACTAATGGATTTTGCTTTTAGGCACGAATCTTTTGACTCGTAGTTGGATCATATAATCAATAAGGCTCGGTTCTCACTTGACAATAAGCGCAATAAATGCGACACGATGTGGCGTTTACGTTATGATATGAAAGCATCAATAATGCGATAATGTCATTCGAACTTGAATACGAAATTATTTTAAATATTTAATGAATATTTATCAACTTTTATTGTAGCTCAATTATACAGCCATTATTCTTTTTAATCATTCCTAAATTCATTCTGCCTGTTATGCCGTTTGTTTAATGTCATATAAAAACGAACACACATAATGTGGTTGCAAAACATGTGGCAATAAATAAACAAACAAATGATTTAAAAGATTAGTTGATTAGAAAATATTAATTGATGATAACAAAACAAAGAGATAAATAGAATCTTTTGTGATTAAACAATGGACAAATGAATCCAATTCAATGAATAATTGATTTACATCAAAATATGTTATCGTTATGAATTCATTACTTTGGCGTTCGTTTTGATAAAACAAAGAAAACGAGGCGTTCATTAGATAAAACAAAGAAAACGAGGCGTTCTTTTGACAAAACAAAGAAAAACGAGGCGTTCGTTTGATTAAACAAAGAAAATCAGGTGTTCGTTGCTCAAATTCAGTCGATGATTTTTACCTTTAACTGAAATTGAAAATAATAATAGCAATAATAAATATATCGCTTTGTGGGGGGCAGCTAATTATTTTCGGAGCAGCGGCTCAAATTTGAAAAGTAGTGTTTCTAGAATTATGTCAATGTATTATGTATATACACTGTTATGTACTTTATAATTTATTTTTTATGCCGCAGTTTTGTATCTTACTAAGGAGTTAGAAGGGAAGGAGAGAGAATGATTACGTTAATCTCCAAATATAAGATCTCATGTTTCTATGAGCACACCTGTTTGTAACGCCTTTCGTAACACCACATTGAGTTTAAAATCACAGTAAATAATATTATCCAAATTCTGGGAAAAAATAGTGTTATTCATTCACATGTGGACTTAATGGCCAAACTCTGTTTTTCATCACAGTCTAAAATAAATCAACCTTCTCAATTGAATAGTTGATTTGAATTTTCATCAAATATCAATGTAGGTCTTATAAACAAAAAAAATTTAAGAGCAGGAGTACTACAAAAATAAGAGGGGTACCCACTAAAGTGTTCTCGAGAAGTTGAATCACTAGGAAAAAATCTAACGTTCTTCCAAAAAATCGAGTTCGTTGTAAATTTAATCCAATATATAGCCGAATTATTTTCAAAGTATAACATATTTTTGTGTATATATTTCCACAAAAAACCTAAATGATCTTGCAACAGCTCGTTTGAAATACTCATTAACATTTGAAAAACATCCAGGGGGTTTATATAGCCAATAAGAAGGAATAATTCACATCAAATTTAATATTTACCAGGCTATTACACGTGACTAATTACACGTGACTATCTTGTCGGATAACGAGCTTCACTTCAAAGAGAATATTCTATTATGAAATTTCAATGCGATATGAATAGAGTTTAACGCTAATTAAGACCGTTCTATCTCCTTCTCTTCTACCTCCTTGATCTTACAGACTCAACAAATTCTGTTGACTCTAGCAGCCTAGTACCCAGGCTCTTGGACCAAATATTCGTTACGCTCATCTTAGTAATAAAAACTTGAGGATTTTTGTCAAAGTTTAAATTCCGAACGTTTGCACGAATATTCATGACCGTGGTTGTAGCTAGTAGCATGAAACCTGGTGAGTTTTTACGTAGCTAATTATAATTTTACATCCCTTGGTCTAAATTTGTAAGCTGTACCTAACAAAGAGCTTCTAATAATGACTGTATACGAAAATTCTTTCTAGTACTATTTATGGAGATGGAAACAATTTATGTAACATGAACATTCCGTTTTCCCCGATTTTTTAAATTTCGTTTTTTTGTCCAGGTTTTCGGGGCTATTTGACCCTTTTCCAGTTCGATTAGTTCGCAATATCCAAAAACAGAACGGAGAAAATGTTGTATAAAATAATTCTAGACACATTTTTCAAATCAATATTCAATGAAAATTAGCACTTCAGGTGTCGTTTGCGTCATTGTTCCTTTGATGATTGACCATCAAATCATGAAGTTAGTATTGGCCATTAAAAACTTATCGGAGAAATGCTCAGTCTTGTTACAATAAGTAGGACTATAACAGGGTATCAGTGACGTCATCACTTTTACCAAAGTGTTTGTATTGAGTTGTTCTATAAGTGAACCAAGTTTCATGCTATAGGTATTAGTGGTTCGGGAAACAATAACCGCGGACACTTTATGCCCTCCCCCTCTCCCCCCATAGTTTCAAACAAAAAAAAGCCCATTAATAAGGTTAAATCAATCGTCGAATAGTGATTTAGTCACGTGAGCAAACGTCCAATCATTAGCACTATACGCCAATGTCTACAAAGAACGTATAAACATGACTTACCTCTTTGAAACTTTATACAGGATTAACGGTAACGTAAGGAGAGGTCATGCTTTATTCAAAAAATATTTATTAAAAACTTTCAACAAAGAATCCAGATTCTGTTTATTTCTAAAGTTTATATAATCTGTTTTATAAACCCACTAACAAACATGTAAATGTGTTAAAAGAAGGTCACCATATGGATACCTTATGCTCCAACAACGTTCAAACAATAAATAGCTGATTTCTCCTTGGTCTTCTTTTAGTTTTCACAGAGAATTTTCCCCTAGTGTAAATAATACTTAAAATCGAGGACGATGAAACGGTGTTGTGCTACTGAAGTTCTGAGTACGTAAGGCGATTTATGCCATAACCTGAGACCACTTATTTCTGCAGGAAGAAATGTTATGTAAATCGTCAATACTATTATTTTGCAATAACTTGTATTACTATTATGTATTATTAGCTAGTCATATAATCAAGGAAGAAATGTTTCTAACGTCACAAGACTAACCCGTTTTCCTCAATTTTGAACATCGGAATTTGATTTTCGGATGATAATTTTAGTATTTTCCAACGTTATTGTTAAAAATCCGGAATGTAAAATAACAACGAAATATCTGTCTAAAACTGAAAACAAAATGGAAAAATGTTGTATTTCTTTATGCAATGACGTCATCAGAAAATGCTGACGTCAGCAAAAATTGGTATCATTTCGTTCATTTTATGGTGCACCATTAGCCAGCTAAGTTTTACTTATTCTATTAGTTGTTCAAAAGGTATGGAGGGAGACTGGAGACGGAATCCGACTCAACCACTCCCCTTCCCGATTATGAAATGCTCAAAAAAGTCGGGCTGAATAAGTTTAAAGTTATTTCTTACTTCCTATCTGCAAAGAAGAGTGCTGAGTCATCAATCTAATAACTGATTGACTGATTGTAGACATACTAATGATGACCAGACATTTTAAAGTTATTTTAGGTTCTAATGTCTGATGTAGACCAACCCTTAGTGAATATCGCTATGGGTTACGTAATTTATTCAAACGTTTCCATTTATTTGACATTTATTACTTAATTTTTTCATGTTGTAACTACGAACTTGTAATTTTTTTCCCTCATTCTGAAGAAGTCATGTGAAATGACGAAACATGTCAAAAATTAAACAAGTTGTCTTGTTTTTAAAAATTCTAATGTCTTCTTTTAAAGCTGGATGTAAATCAACCTCGTTCCCAGGGCTTCTTGCCTTTTCGAAACACGGACGAGCCGCTCTTCCGTGTTTCGAAAAGGCTAGAAGCCCTGGGAACGAGGTTGGGATGTAAATATCAAGTACTTAAATGTGATCTGTTGTCAATGATTATTTCTCAGATTCAATAAGCAGGGAGTGGGAGGGCGAAATAAGAGGGGGAGTTGTTTCCAAATATAAATAAGCGGGGCGGAGGATGATTATTAGGCGCTCGAAAGCAATTTCTTTAAATTTACAAACATAACTGTCTTTTAAGTTTGAAATTAATGAACTCGTGGTCTTTAAGGTAAATATAATCTTTCCGACATTCTCCTGCAAGTTTCCGTGTCTGAGTAAATACAGATAAACCTATTTACAAATACTTGTTTTAATGCAATAACTTTCCTTTTGTGCAGGGCACTGCAATCACTCTACAAAATAAAACTATTGCGTTACAACAATTTCTACTTTGAGCATCAATGCCTCGTTTTCATGTATTAGTGAATAGGGCTATTGTTATTATTAAGATTATATGGTAATAAACCATTCATTATGAAATCATTAACATTGTATAAAACATTCATATGTATTGTATCACTAATATGTATAATTATTTTTCAAGATTTGAATAGAATAAACTTCACACTGTCTATTGTGATTGGATTGGAACATGCACAGAGATTCTTATTCTATCCATACTCTCAATAATACGAATAAAACATTCCCACGAATAAATATTTATACTTGATATGGTCTCAATATAATAATATTGACAATTGTTTGAAAAGTTATGCTTGATATATTCAATTATGCTATATCAATCGCTTCCTAATGGATATTAACTTTTCTGTATAAATATTTATTTATAAATTATAATAAATCACGGATACGTGATGTTTTAGACATCACTTTTCGATTCAGATTTGGCGTTCGATATTATATTTATATTCATATCTTTATTCAAGATTCAGAAAATATTATACGGATTAGTTGTCTTTTTAAAAGATAAAATCTGATACCTCTCACTCTGGTAAACGCCCTTCCTAATAAACGCCACGAAGCAAAATCAACTAAACGTTACGAAGGTTTATAACAATAGTTTACTGTATTGTTATTAGGCGGTCAATTTTTTTGCCCCTACAATAGGCGGTCAATGTTTTTGCGCCCACGATTTCTTAGTTGGCACATAGTACTCAACAAAACGTATAGCGGAAAAAAGAAATCATGTGAAAGCAAGGAAAACTCCTAAATAAAATGAATTAAATCAGGGAAAATATACATGTCCTTAAAAAGAACAGCATTGGAATTATAGCCATATCTCAAATCAAGAAGGATATTTACAGTTACATCTCCCGATCAGCTTTTAGCGATGAAGATATCATAAAATTTTAACCAGAAGCTTAGTCGTCAAAACAAAGAGAGAAAAAACTACCGGCTTTAAATTAACATTGAAAAATTGAAAATGGGCGTTGTTAAACTGGCTAACATAATTGTTTTTGGAAATATTTATAAAGAATAAGAGATAGGAAATATCTAAGCATTTAAATTAGTCTGAAAAAGTAATATATAGTCAACTTTCCACAAAAGAAAACTTCCCAACTCAATCGGCAAAAAACTTGTTCAAAGTCAGTAGTAAAGAACTATGCTGTTCTTTATCATCTATACTTCGGAACAAGATTCTGCCCACTGAAAATATATCCACGTGACGTTTATCCAAGTTAAAAAGATGCTGTTTGTCACGTGACGTTTATTGAATCACCTCAGAACTTCAAAACACAAAAAATACGTCAGAACGTCAAAACAATCGCTGTTTTAATGGAAAATACGTCATGACGTAGTTTGAAAGGAATATCACATAATAAACAATTTATACCTACTTACTCTAGTTTGTAAAGCTACCAGCAGATACTACTTTCTAAGAGAATGAAGAAATATTTGCAATGTTAATATAAAATATAAACATTAACTATAAAAATTTATATAAATAATTTCAATAGACCTATTCACAAATACATGAAAACTTCTGTTTAGAGAAACTCCTGTGTAGAGAAACTCCTGCGTAGAGAATGGATAATTGAAAACCCATATGTACGATACTTATAATACGATATTTATGATTTATTCTTTTGCTCTTTGTCATAGTTTCAGAGAGTAAAAACAGCAAACATTACTGATGTTTCCTTCTGGTTATTGATAAAATACCCCCTAATATATCGATATTTCGATGATCATTTCTATGAATATCAGAAGCCGTTGTAGTGAAAGAAAATAAATAAATGTTGTCTAAAATGCAATGAAGGGTGAACAAAAAATTAACAGATGGTTCACCGATAATAATTTGAAGAGAGTTGTTAGTGTATAATTTGACTTTTTTTCATTCTATTCTTTATTTTAAAAAATGTTATAGTCGTTTAATTATAAAGTATGTAAAATATTTTGTCTTAGTCCTGTCTCCCAAATATCTAACATCGATAATGATATTTTGTCTTAGTCCTTCCAAATATCTAACATCGATAATGATATTTTGTCTTAGTCCTGTCTCCCAAATATCTAACATCGATATTGATATTTTGTCTTAGTCCTGTCTCCAAATATCTAACATCGATAATGATTTTTTGTCTTAGTCCTGTCTCCCAAATAGCAAACATCAATAATGATATTTTGTCTTAGCCCCGTCATCTGGTCCCAAATACCTAATATCGATAATGATATTTTATACTTATTCCGAAAAATTTAATTCATATAAAGCTTTTCGTTAAACACTCAATTTAATAAAGTCGAATTCTATTAAGTCTTAAAAGTACGTATAGGGCGTATAGGGCGTATAGGGCGTATTCCTCCTTATTTACAATTCACATAGATCTGGTGAGCCATATTTACAACATGTTAAAAGTCTTTTGTTCTTTTGTTATACCGATTATGTAACATGGGGTAATACAGGAACGAATGGTATTATACAGATATATCTGGGACTGTTATACTCTTTTGTATTTCAATGAATGGTATTATATCAGATATATCTGGGACTGTCATACTCTTCTGTATTTTCATTATTTCTTGATTGATACCTGTATTTACAATATTTTAAAGTCATTATTTTGTATATGCTTAGATAGTATAATGAATAAAACATTTTTAATTCCTTTTTGTGGATTTTAATAACGTATCATTCTATTGGCAGATTGACGTCAATTTCGATCAATGGGATGTCTTACTTGCCTTTCCATTTAATGGAAGTCAGCTCAAATAATTTCTAAATCAGAATCAACTTCGATCACAGATCGTTTCGCCAGAACACACGTTCTTATCAATGTAGACGTCAAGAAAAAAGAAGTCCTGGGATCGAGGTTGATTCAGCATGTTCAAAATAAAATTATCAGTAGCTAACTTTTCATAAAAGCTTCGTAAATGTTTCGTATGATTATTTGTAACTCTTCATAAAAGCTTCGTAAATGCCTCGTAACATAGTTGTCACCATTATTACAGGAAGAATAAACTGATGATTATAATCGATAAATCTTAAGAAGCGAAAATCAGATGATTTTTATGTCAATAACTGATATTTTATTGGTTGTTTAGTTACGAAAGGACCAATAGACTACTTTAACCCTATTCAGGTTGGGCTTTTTGGGGCTCTGAATAGCCATAACTTTTGATGGAACCATGCCGTAGTGTTAAAACTTTCCACAAAGTTAGGTCTATCATTAATTAACATTTTTGATGACATCATTACTTACGATGACGTCATATCCAGAAAACAGGTGGTGCAGAATATGTTTTTTTTTGGTGAATTTTTTTTCAAGTCAAAAAGTTATGTAAAACGAATGAATGGCTTATATGACTAGAGATTTTGGGACTTTTCCTATAATTTATCTACAATCGTGTTATCCTATATATTTGGTAAAAAGAGAAATTCGAGCAAAAATTCCGAATTTCAACTTTGACAAAAAGCCTTAAATTTTTACTAGAAAGGTGATCGGAACGAAAGTTCAAATTTGTTCCTAGAGCCTGGGTACTAGGCTGCTGGAATCAAGAAAATTTGTCGAATTTGTAAAAAGATCCTAAGCCCTAAGTCTTAAGTCTACTAGATAAATCCCTGAGATAAATGTCTAGGAACTTCTCATGGTTGTTTTCTGCACTTTTGTTTTACTTGTGGTGTATATCACCCTTTAAATGGTGAGATGCTATTATTGAACATGGCAACAAATTTAGTTATTATGTGAACCAAATGAAATCGTGGATTATTGTCAAAAATGATCAGCATCTTGAAAGGGCCAAAAACGTATTTAATAATGATAGTATTAACTTCACTAAAGAGGGGAAACGTCATCTTGGAGCCGCAATCGGAAGTGAGCAATTTAAAGCATACTATGCA